>JAPYZJ010002913.1:0-47646 GCA_030522765.1 Ophioninae sp. B BG-2022a | reverse complement strand
CTCTCTCTCTCTCTCTCTCTCTCTCTCTCTCTCTCTCTCTCTCTCTCTCTCTCTCTCTCTCTCTCTCTCTCTCCGTGTCTTCATCTATCTCTCTTTTCGTGTCTTCATCTATCTCTCTCTTCGTGTCTTCATCTCTCTCTCTTCCTCTCTCTTCGTGTCTTCATCTTCCTCTTTGTCTCCTTCTCTCTTCGTTTCTTCATCTCTCTCTCTTTCCCTCTCAACGTGTCTTCATCTTCCTCTCTCTCTTTCTCTCCTCTCTCTCACTTCGTGTGTTCACCTATCTCTCTCTTCGTGTCTTCCTCTCTCTCTCTCTTCCTCTCTTTTCGTATTTTCATCTATCTCTCTCTTCATGTCTTCATCTCTCGCCCTTTCTCTCTCTTCGTATCTTCGTCTATCTCTCTCTCTCTCTCTTCCTCTCTCTTCGTGTCTTCATCTCTCTCTCTCTTCCTCTCTCTTCGTATCTTCATCTCTCTCTCTCTCTCTTTCTCTTTCTTCGTGTCTTCATCTCTCTCTCTCTCTCTCTCTTCCTCTCTCTTCGTGTCTTCATCTCTCTCTCGATCTCTCGATCTCTCTTTGTTTCTTCATCTCTCTACCTCTTTCTCCGTTTGCTCTTCGTCGTCATCTCCGCCTGCCACCCCCTTTTGCCATTGCATCTCCTCCTACCTACGCCGAGCTTCCAACGCCACCTCTCCTCTTTCCGCCTTCAATTATCATACCACCTCGCTCGAGTTTACCCCTGGCCGCTCCTCTCCTGACTTCATCGGTGGCTCTTGCTCTCGCGAACTGTTCTCGAGAGAGAGCCTTGCTGATTGGAGATAGAGAGAGGTGGAGGAGGTAGATATGAGGAGTTATCTATATATGTATATATATATAATATTATATAATATAATATATATTCGTAACTACCTATCTTTTTATGTTCAAAATTCATTAATTATATAGTAAAAATGTTTTTTTTTATATTTCAATCGTATGTTTACTAAGTCTAACAAATCCTGAATCAACATCTTAAAATTCCGGAAAAATCTCTTTTTTTCGAGGGTCAAAAATCCTGCTACAATATATCGAAATATTCAAGAAATTCAAACTTAAAAATTCGATATTACTAACGATAATATCCTTGCCCATTTTCTCTTGTATCACGATACTCCATCTGAAACTTTGATCATTGAAACTAATTTTTGTTCCACCAGCGAAAATCGTCGATCTTATCATCATCGATCGAAGAATTCAATACCGCATTTTTTTTTTTGCGGCGGTCTTCACAGCGTTCAGCCTTCGCGTCTCGAAGGGCCCTCTGGGCGGTCAAGCGTCGATTTTCTCATCTCGGTCGTCGTTCCACCTTCTCCATCTGTCCTCGGTCGTACCGGAGTCAAGCTGGAGAAGTTCGCGTTTGTATTTCTATATGGCTTGGTCTCGGGTTACACTTTCTCGTTTTACGCGATTCTCCGGTTCTTCCAATGACCCAAGAGCACGTACAGCACTCATTGGCTTTCTCCGTGTTGCTCCTATTGGCGCAGGTTTCTCATTGTCTTTTTTCTTCTCTTTTTCTTCTCTTCTTTTTCACTGTTTTTTTCTCCTTCTTCGTTCCTGTCGTTTTCTACTCTGGCTGGTCTGATTATGCGGAGATCTTGAAGAGACGTGGTACCCTAGAGACCCTAGGGAGTACACTGGCCCCCTCAACTCCATCTGCCCCTCAAACCCTCAATACTCTTTACTCGCAGCTTGTGTCTCTCGTTTAATGGAGTTTCTTGCCTCGTAACCCAGGAGTCCGATTATAGCACTCGATCTACGACAGGATGTATGACTAACACCGGGTTCACTCTATTCTCGGAGACAGACCGGAGAAAGACTCGCTTCGAGGGAAGACAGAATATTGCAAGAGTTACCAGAGGGAGAGGATACTTCCATGGTGTTTTTTTTACTTTTAGGTTTGGACTCGTTTAGGTTTCGATTTCTTTGGATTTGAATTTCTTTGGGTTTGGGTTTGTTTGAGTTTGGGTTCCTTCGGGTTTGAGTTTGGATTTGGGTTAATTTGGGTTTGGGTTTGTTTCGGTATGGGTTTGTTTTGGTTTAGGTTTGTTTGAGTTTGGGTTTGGGTTGGTTCGGTTTTGGGTTTGTTTGAGTTTGTATTTATTTGGGTTTGTGTCGGACAGATTTTCAAAGCTGCCATATTCATTTCGTGGTACGGGGTTGTTGGTTTTATTTTTGGAACCACTGATTGGGTTTATTTGGAAATCAAAGTTTGGTCATCGTTTATGGGGTATCGCGTGGAATCATAGTTGTATCGATGAATTTCGAGTGCCTGCCAAAGAGAATTGATCGAATGGAGAAGTCCCCGATATTTTAAAGTTTTTTTTTGAAAAATACCGAAAGCCTGGTCCTACCAGAAGGAATGTACGAAAGTGCAGCTGAGGAATCTTCGTTTACGACAGTCTAGTAGCTTTCCAAAGAGATGGATCGCGTGGCAAGTTTCTTTAAAAGACACCACCATGATCCAATATCCAACTAAAGAAACTGCCACATACCAGATTTCCATAAATCGCCAATAGAACCCAATGCAAAAGTGCAGCAAGCAGTTGCCATCAGATGGCAAAGATTTCCAATGTCATCATCAATGATCAATCCATTAGGATATTCAAAATGGAGTACGATGGGTACTGGTGTTGGAGTAGCCATTTTGGAGGACTCTCACGAGAGTGTCGAAACGATCGTCCGGTGAAAGCGCAGACGCCGGAGACGAGGATGAGCATAGAGAGGAAGATTCTTGGTGGGTGATACAGCCAACGGGATTGCGATGATGTTCCCCCTCGGACCAATCACGAGGCAGGGATGCTACTCGAAACGCACACGCGGAGGACCCCTCGTGGTTCGGGAGAACAGAAACGAAGAGAGAGATACAGACGGTCGGGAAGGATACCCACACATATATGCAGTCACATTGGATTCCAAGCGTTTTCGTAGGGCGACCTGGAGGGAGGAAGACGAGCCGATTTGCTCAGTGGGAAGATGTCCGGACCAATAGTGTGATTCCATTCTCCAAGCTCCTCAGAGATAACGGAGGTGGCTGATAGAAAGAGACAACTGCGGTCGAGATCAAAAGAGGGAAAGAGACGAATGAGCGAACCGGTTGAAACTCTTGTAAATGGCGAGAATCACCAATCGAAGAAGCTTGAATGTGGAGCTGAGGTGGCGCACCGGCGAGAACAATTAAACCACTGGGTCCGCAATCAATCGTTATTGCAGCCATAAAATCGCTGGAAAAAAAACTAAGAAAAAGTAGCTCATAATTGATAACGGAATAAGATTGATACACGACTAAAATCGAGCGGAGAGGCGAACTTTGAATGACCCCAATGCATCTTGTATTCCAACTAGAAGACTAATAAGAATTGCTGCTCTCTTTGATTTCATGACGGATTTCTGATATGACTTTCTTTGATAATCAATTATGAGGATGCCATGCGTATCAACGTTTCAGTTGAATACCTGAGGCAGAGAGCTACTTCAGCATGTGCTGTTTTTTTTTGGTACTCCAGATTTTTAGAATGCTGGTTGGTTCTTGATGGTTTGAGTTAATCAGAGATATTGGGGATGCTGTTGGATTTTTAGACTTGGTCCCAATGGATTTGGGTCCAGATTGGGATGTAATGGCTCGGGTTCCAGATTGGGATTCGATAGCTTTGGGTCCAGATTGGGATCCAATGACTTTGAGTCCCGATTGGGATCCAATAGCTTTGGATACAGATTGGGATTCAATGACTTTGGGCTCAAATTGGGATTCAATGGCTTTGAGTCCAGATCGGGATTCAACGGCTTTGGGTCCAGATTGGGAAATATCGATCCAATGGCACTGGAACCTGATCAGAAAGTATTGACCCAATAGAATCAGATCTCAATCAGAAATAAGGGAACAGATTTCACTTTTAGGACCCAATTGCACCGTATAGCAACACATAACGAAACATACTTGTACGTTCGATTTTAAAGTCGAAAGCCCACATGGGTCTCCAAAGTACGAACTCGATCCAAATCCTTCGTGTCTCCTAAAATCTTGCCCTGTAAACTCCCAATGTCAAAAAAAATCCCCACTCGTTCTCCATCTAGGTATTCACGAAAAGCCATGTTTTCGAAAATTCCTAAATCCTATCCAACAATGACGAAATAAAAACCATTTCCAAACAACATCAACGAGGAAACCCTACAAAATCAACATTCCCAAAGTAGATTCTGGCTGCCCATTCTTACTAACCCCCAATAGGGACAACCCAGTGTCCAGTGTCTCAGACACATTTACCCTCAGGTCCACCCTGCGTGCAGAGTCTTTGTACGAATGTTGACTTCGTACCCAGATGCTGATATCCGGTTGGAGCAGCGAAGAGCTTTCGTACCCAAAGCGACAGAACAGACTCTAGGTCTGCACCAGGAAAAGGAGATCTGGAGAAAAGAGAACGTTGATGGTGTGGAATACGGTTGGAAAGAGTGGTTCAGCGAGGCGAAAGCTACCTCATATATATGCTGTTGGATGCTGCTGCGGAAAGTGAATGATATATCTATATGGATCCAGGGAACGTAGACATTGAGTACAGTCGTCGCGGAGAGAGAAAAAGAGAGGGAGCCAAAGATGGAGAGTCTTGTTCTCTTTGTCCCACTTGAAAGCTCCAACCCAACCCAACCCCCCTTCCCCTTGCTACCCCTCCAGCACTCGTCACCGGTCCTCAAAAGCGTCCTCTGCGCGATTCAGGGTGGGAGATGGGAAAGAGAGAACAAGCAAACGTTAGGTATGAGGATGAGGCTATGGCAGTGATGGTGGATGGTGTGGACGGGCGGAATGGAAGACGGGTTGCGCGCGGCTCCTCCGGAGGAGAGGATCAATAGAGACACCGAGACGAGACCTCTTTCCCTCTCTTCTCCTCATCTCTCGTTTCTCTCCTCTCTTCCTCGTCTGTGAAGCTCTCCACACCCTCCACCACGTCTCATCACCGGGCTCCTAGCGTTTACGACCTAACCTCCCTTTTTCAACATCTCTTGGTCTCTCTCTAGCCCTCTTTCACTTGGAATCGCTCTTCTCCTTTCTCTCTCTCTCTCTCTGTTTTTCTCTCTCTCTTTTCTGCACAATCCCAGGGAGAATTGCTGGCGAGGCTTCCACCTCTGCCAAGAGTTTCACTTCAGGAGGTAACAGCAGCACGAATCAACCCGCAGCACCACCATCAGAAACCCTCGACACCAGAAACCCACCACCCTCCTTCCAATCATCTCTCCACCCCTTCCTCACTACAGCATCATCCTGAGACCACTCGGATCCTCCTCTACGGTTTTCCCTCGTAAATTTCAACGTTGACGATCCCCCACTAGCCTGGGGCTTACTGGAGCTTTCCTGGAGCCTGGAACTTTGGACCAGCGGTTTACTCATCAACCTCATTGTCATCGGATCCATTTCTGTCATGATGGAACATCTTGACCTGATTGATGGACTCTAGTCTGATTCTCGTTTTTTGACCTTTTGGATGATAGCGCGCTTGTTTGGGTTTGGTGAAAGGTCGAATGGTCAACTGGTGAAAAGTCATCGAGTTTTCGTCGAGTTCAATGGTGACCTTTAAAGAGAAAAATGGTATTTTACGACGATTTGTTTTTTTTCATTAGATTAAAAATATTTATCATACTTTTTTTGTTTAGCTGATTTTTTAATTATTTTGGAACTTAACGAAAAAGCAATGTTAATGTTTTTCGAATATTTAATAATACTGTCTATGGGTTGATAATAATAAGGCAGTAATAATCAATATTAATCGACTCTAGTTAATAATAATAGTTACTCAATACTTACCATTAAATAATTAATATTAATGTTGTAAATAGGTAATATTAAAATTAAAAAATCAATGTTAATTGTCAATAGTTAATAAGATAATAAAAAATTGAAAGTTATCGCAAACATAATATTGATGTTATCAACTTTTGTAAAATACTGTCAATGCTGTAAAATCAATGAAAAAAGTAATGTAAATGTTTTAAACTTTTGAAAAATAGGATTATTTTTTCAGCTGCCAGTGGCATTCGGTGACCAAGAGATCCACTTTTGCCGACGAGATTTCCAAGCTCAACTTGAATAGCTCAAGGATATCCCAAGGTCAAACCGAATACCAGGAGACTTTCCAGCTCCGAGTCTAGTGATTCGGTATCGAGGATTGTGGAAAAAAGTCCGGGGTGAGGTTAATGTTGCGTGCGGTGGCGAAGTTGGAAAAGCCATCGTACCAGAAGATGCTATGGAGGAAGGGATCTCTTACGATCGGGCTGGGGTAGTTGGAGGCCCTCATAGGTCTTTGGCAGGGCGGTTTCCTCGCTCGGTGTGGGAAAACCAGCCAAGCAAGAAGCAGGGAATATCAGGCTTGAGGTTTCGCAAAACCGCGAGCATCAGCTTCAGCTTTTTTGTTGTAAGGGAAGGAGAGGGAGGCGGAGGTGGAGAAAGGGAAGGACAAAGGTCGTGAAGGGTGGGGAGAGGGAGAGCAGCATTGGGGGTAATGTTCCATGATGAGACGCCTTGTGGACTCATCGGGAACTGACGAATGGCTCCGAAACGTCAAACGGTAAAAAGCCATCGCTGGTAAAAGAGACCGAGAAACTTCCCGATGCTGAAAGGAGAGTGGGAAATCTAAAAAAGAAGAATAAATGGAAAATGCCTGAAATGAAGAGTAAGTAGGATTTTCATCGAAAATGTGCACTTTGGGAAGTCAAGAAAATGAAATAACGGTAAAGAACGTTGTGGTCTGTCGACTGGTCGCCGGCGACTCGGTTGGCGACTTGGTCGACTCGGGTGGCGACTTGGTCGACGGCGACTCAGCTAGCGACTTGGTCGCCGGCAACTCGGTCGGCGACTTGGTCGATGCCGAAGCGGTTTGCGACTTGGTCGACGGCGACTCGGCTAGCGACTTGATGGCCGGCAACTCGGTTGGCGACTTGGTCGACGGCGACTCGGTTGGCGACTTGGTTAGCGACTTGGTCAACGGCGACTCGGCTGGGGACTTGGTCGACTGCGACTCGGTTAGCGACTTGGTCGAAGGCGACTTGGTCGACGGCGACAGAACTTTTTTATGCTTCCTCCAACTAAGTGTGCAAGCCCATACGCTTTAACAAATACAACCAGTGGAAAAATAAAGGACTAAAAACGTCGATTTGTTATGCTCTGTCGACTGGTCGCCGGCAACTCGGTCGGCGGCGAACAAGTTGCTCAGGTTCTTTAAACAAAAATTTCTTTTTCATATAATTTATTTCTATTATTACCGATTTCTGTTATCACCTATTTTATCTTGGTCTATGTATTTAATTACTTGTCGCCATCGACAGAGTCGCCTTGTCGCCGGCGACTCGGTCGACCTTTTTTCTTTTTCCTTTTTTTCTTTTGCTTATACAATTTATTTTTATCAGTTCAGGTCACTATTATTATCATTTTTTATCTTGATACCCTTTTTTACCTATCATTAGTTAATCCTGATTATTGTTATTATTATTGTTAATATTTTCATTACTTTTATGATTCTTCTCATTATTATCGTTGCTAAAATATGGATAAGCAGAATATTCATTCATATCTAATTATGTTGGGACTTTTTGAAAGCTTATACCCCAGAGTGCGAAATAAATCTCGATTTTTCTCTCTCTGCTTTTAAATTTCGAATACCCTCGGTACGGGCCACTGTCAAACCCCACTTTTCTACCCAAGGAACAAAACTTTTTTGCTCTCGAGAAAAATATCCTCGCGGATGTTCTGAAAGGCGGGTTCAGCCAGAATGGACCGCGAGGACGAGGAAAGAGACGGAAGAGGGGGTGGGGGGATGAAATACGCATTTCATTCGTTTCGCGAGGGTAAATTCGCTCTATTCTTGGAGTACATCGGCATCTGCTTCGAAGACTCACGAAAGGAAGAATTCTTTCGAGCGTTATTATGTGAAATATCAGGTCTAGAGAGAAAATCGTATTCCCCTAGTTTCTTCTAGGGATTACGAAAAAAAAAAAACGTTTTGGGGTAGAAAAAGAAAATTGATACGATTTCATATGAACGATAATAGAAAATCTATAAATCCGAATTATATATTAATTTGATAATTAATAGGAAAAAAAAATTATTAAAATTATGTAAGGAGTAAGGTAATCAAAATGGGAATAATTTAATTAAATTTAATTAATGATTAGTGAACTCTTTCAAAGATGGTTTAGATTAAAAAACGATCGATTGAACCAAACAGTGACATTCATCCAAAGTTGATTTAAAAAATGCTGCGACCCACATTAATGATAATTGACAATTTTGAAAATTGTCCTCGAAATGTCTCAAAATGAGATTTCTCCATTAATCGATTTATCAGTTAATTTAATTGATGAATACCAGACTATTTCCGAGATTGTTTAAATACGAAAACGGTTGATTGGACCAAACAATAATATTGATCCAAAATTGATTAAAAAAATATTGCAACGTAATGATGATGAACAATTTTGAAAATGGTCTTCAAAATGTTTTAAAAAATTACATTTTTCCATCTATCGATATAGTTTATATCTTAATAAGCCTTTAACTTAAATAGGAATATCTTTAATTAAAGTCATTAATAATTATTAGACTATTTCAAACATGGTTTATGCAAATGATAATTGACAATTTCAACACTTTTCAAAATGGTCACCGAAATGTTTAAAAAAATTAGTTTTCTCCATTTATTGATATACTACATATCTTAATAATCCAAAAAAATTGATATTATATGGGGATAGATTAAATTAATTAAATTAATGATTATTAGACTATTGCAAACATGGATTATGCAAATGATCATTGACAGTTTTATCAATTTTCAAAATGGTCACCGAAATGTTAAAAAAAATGAGATTTCTCAATTTATCAATATAGTATATATATACACATCTCGAAGGAGCCAAAACAACCAAGTCCATTCAATCCAGTCTATAGAAGCTTTCGATCTCTCTTTTTATCTGACTCCCTCTCTTCGGCACTCCTCTTTACCGCCCACGGTTTCAGCGATGCTGATATTTCCATCCTTTCCATCCAACGTCACGGTTCCTGCTCAACGTCTCCCACGTACAGCTGTGATTAATTTGAATCAGTGAATAGAAGCTTCGAGGTTCTACTGACTGCGAATCTCCGACGCCCCCGATATGCTCACAAGATCCGTATCCCCTCTGGAGCTTGCTTGGCCTTTACTTACTCCATTCTCACCCTGATTTAACGTTATCCAAACGTACACACGTTCACAAGTACGTAGGCTGTCTGTACAGGTTGATCCAACACTGACGACCCAAACATTGAATATTTACTGCTCGTTTTCAATCCAAACAATTTCTATAACGGGTTCTACAATACATTTCTGATTTTTGAAAAAAATTAAAAATTGAAAATCGTTTTTCTCAAAAATGTTCCGATTTTCTAAATAAAATGAAAAATTGAGAATCGTTTTTCTCAAAAATGTTTCGATTTTCTGAAAAAAATGAAATTCGTTTTTCTCAAAAATGTTTCGATTTATGAGAGAAACAAAAAATCGAAAGACGTTTAAAAAAAATGTATTTTTGAGGAAAACAACAATTTGAATATCGTTATTCTCAAAAATCGAAGTCGAACGAAGAACTTCGATTTTTGAGAAAAACAGACATTATTCGAATTGCAAAAAAGAAATGAAAATTTTTCGGACGTGAAATAAAGTTTTTTAATCCTATTTATTCGCCGCTATTTTTTGGAAAAAAGGTAACTTTTTATTAATTTCTTTTTCATATAATAACAATTTTTACAATTAACATATGTACCTAACTGAGAATCAATACAAACTTTTGTTTTCTCAAAAAATGACGTATATATATTTTATGAACAGTTTTTGTTTTGTACCTATTTATTGAATCGTTATATGTAAGTACACATTTATGCAAATGTTTGTTTTGTCAAAAATTGATGAATGAATTGTTTTAAGGTATTTCGTGTTTATTTACAAGCACAGAAACAATTTATACAATTTTTCAATGGACGTCGTTTTCGGGCCAGCCTGTACGTATATATAGATTTAGTACACGTATGTTACACGCCCGCAATGTTTACTATTCATCGAGCTGCGGAAATCCTTGCACTATCGGGGGATGTGAAATTCTATGGGGTATTCCGTCGTAATTGAATACGCCCATGCTGATTCTGGAAATCGAATTCCCGTGGTCCAGAATTTCTCGACTGCTAAGTGAACATAAATAAATAATATAGTTTATCAATATTTTCAAAATTAATACAATTTATATAAATTTTTCTTTATTAAACGATAAATGTACAAACCTATTTTCTTTGATAAATTTTATGTAATTTTATGTACATATATAAAAAAATTATTTAATGTTATATAAAATTATAAAAATAATTTTTAAATAAATCTTCCAAACTTTGTCTAAAAGAGATTTTGGGGACATCGAAGCTTACGTATTGTTGAGTACGGGGACGAAGGTACGAGAAGGTCGTTCGTCGACGAATGTTCTCACCAGCCCCAGCAACACTTCTCGTATATTTATATATTGAACTCGATAGCAAAATAGGGGATGGTTTTCGTGGTGAGGAAACGGAGGGGTTTGTTACCGCGACGATTACCGTTGAATCGGAAGGGGAGCTGCGTCGTGGGGCGCGCATGAGACGCCCGTCTTAAATCACTTCGTTCTATCCACCAGCCCCGCATTACAATCAGACTCGCAACCCCCGCGCGATTACGTTCCTTCCACGAACGGAAGCAAAGGAAAGCTCCTCTTGATAGTTTGACCGCGCTAAATTCGATTACGAGAATTTCTCGGTTTTAGGCTTGTTACGCACACACTGACGGCAACCAAGCTTCCCGCAACGAAGCCATCGGTGGCCAAGTCGTCGGTGACCAAGCCTCCGGCGACCAAGCCGTCGGCGACCAAGCCGTCGGGACCAAGCCGTCGGCGACCAAGCCGTCGGCGACCAAGCCGTCGGCGACCAAGCCGTCGGCGACCAAGCCGTCGGCGACCAAGCCGTCGGCGACCAAGCCTCCGGCGACCAAGACATTGGCGACTAAGTCATCCCCGACCAAGCCTCCGGCAACCAAGCCTCCGGCGATCAAGCCATCGGCGACTAAGCCTCCTGCAACCAAGCCATCGGCAACCAAGCCTCCGGCGATCAAACCATCGGCGACCAAGCCTCCGGCGACTAAGCCTCCTGCAACCAAGCGCTCGGCGATCAAGCCATCGGGGACCAAGCCTCCGGCAACCAAGCATCCGGCGACCAAGCCTCCGGCAACCAAGCCATCGGCTACCAAGCCCTCAGCGACCAAGCTTTCAGGGACCAAGCCATCGGAAACCAAGCCTTCAGCGACCAAGCCTCCGGCAACGAAGCCATCGGTGACCAACTCGCCAGCACATCCCAAGTCTCAAAATCGAATTTCGACACTTCGTCTATTCACACGGATACGAATACGAATAACAAGGAAGATCGAGTAGACGCTACAATATTTTTTTTATCCACTCCACGGCCGAAATGCTTGACCGCTTCCCCGAATTTCCGAACCAACAAATTCAACGGGTCAGCAAGATTTTTGTGAATTCTTTTTGGGACCGCAGCGTTCTTTTTAACGACGCCATCGTTCACAGTTGCGTCGTCGAAATGATGGTCGGCTCCATAGTTTTCGGCTCGTCGTTAAACTCATAGACAGAGGGAGAGAGAAACGGAGCTGCGGATGTGTTATGAAAAAAAGAAGATGCCGGAAACATGAGATCTCCAGTCAAGCCTCGCACGCATTTTTTCGTGCTTGAAACAACACGGGCAAGCTCGTTTTGTGTTTCCCCTCCCCTTCTCCCCCTGCCCCTCCTAGACATGAAGATGAACGATCTCGAAAGAAAAAAGACCATGACATTTATGAATTTAAAAATAAATGTGGTTGGAAACTTTTTTTCTTTTAATTAATATTTTCTTCTGAATTATTCTCATCTAATTAAATCTTTATTATTTGTTATTCATTTAATCATGAATTATAGTTATTAATTGATTATAAATTATATTATAAAATTATAGTTATTAATCAATTATATATAATTATAACTAATTCTAAAAATTTAATTCGAAAATCAGATTTAAGATATTAAACCTGTCGTTGAGATTTCACGTTCAAAACTCCTTCACAAAATTATCTATAACTCGTCCAATCATTAACATTTTCCATTGAAATATTGTACAGAACTTCATCAATATGCCCCCAATAATCACCCCTACGATCTGTCCATCTTCTTTTTTTTTTAAACGATTTTTCCCACAGAACTCTGACATCGTGTAATCAGGGTAGACCAGTCGCGATGGAGGATCAGCGTTACCGGTATTTCGCGAGGTAGCATTCGAAATGACATATACGTTCCCCCTAATAGGCGTAAACTAGAACGCGGTTGGCGAAACATGCAACTCTTTCCTATTCCCATTTTTTTTTTTCAACCTTTTACCTCAACTTTTTCTAGTTTTCATATTTATCCTCGTAATGAGAACTCCCCTCTCTCTCTTTCTTCAATCCCCACTCCTTTCCCTTCAGCAACCCCTCTTTTTTTCAGTATCCATTTTTTGCAGAAAAATGCATAATTACATTTTCACCTCGGTTTAAAAAAAAAAACGATAAAATTACGAATTTCCACAGCTGGGATAAAATTGTCCAAAAGACGTATTCGTCCCTGTGTGATGTTTGAGGGGTGAAAGGGGTTGGTTGGGGGTGGGGGTGGTTTCGAGTGCACATCACGACTGCTCTTTCCTCTCCACCCCCCTCCCCCTCCACCCTCACTATTTCTCTCTTTCTCTCGTTGGAATTAGTACGAGTCGAACCGACTTCATCCCCTCTTTCACTTCCACCCCCTCCCCCCAACGACCATCCAATTACTCGCGTTTAGTTGCGTTTTTCCATCCGAATGCCCGCTCTATGATACACTCTCGGGTATACTCGAGCCTCGCTGGAGATTGCGGCTTTTAGTTACCCGGCAAACCCACTTGAACGTCCCACAATCGCAAATGCAAATCACTGGGTTGGAACCAGCCTGGCGTTTAAGGGATATCTTAAAAGCGTTGAGATTATTGGAAATACGCCCTTTTTGAAATCAGCTTTGGTGATTCGTAGGTGCACATGTGACCCAAACGATTCCCGCGTATTCGTGGATTTTCTGATCGATGGTAACCCCAACGCACACTCGGAAGGTGAAACTGAACTGCTTCTGATTTTGGGGTTGGGGGTTGGGGGTGAGTTTGCACTCCGCGATGGCAAAGGGGTAGCGATTGACGGGGTGCCAAGAATTGCCAATCAAATTCTCCGTTCAGACCTCATTTCTAGTTCCAGCTGAATTTCACACCCGACAACGACCGGAAGTCTCTTCGGTGATCGTCCTTTGTAGGGATTTTATTGATGGGATTTTGGATAACATTTTTGGACTTGTTTGGATTAAGGGTTCTTGAGGATTCACGGGCTAGGGATTTCATAGAGATATTTTTGGTGGTTTAGTATTCAGGGTTTGGGAATGTTTAAACAAATGCAAGATATGGTGTGGATGGAAAAATAAGTTTATAATTGTTTGGCAAATAAAAATAAGATGAGGTAGATAAACGTTTTGTTTTCAAAAGAACCAATGAAATAAATATCTCATTTATAAAATTGAAGAATTCGATAAACATCGTACTTTTATTTAGACATTTTACTTGCATTTATTCATTGTATTTTTATTTATAGATTTTCTCTCCTCTTGATTTATGTAATTTCCATTAAACTAATTCAATTAAATCAAACAATTCAATTAATTTGAATTCAATTAAATAATTTTGTATTTTATTTATTTGCTTACTTAAAATTAATTTCCATGCAAATAACTCTGTTTGAATTATTTTACAAATTAACCAATTATTATAACTTATAAATTTGTAACTCATATAGCTTATATGTTAAACAATTTATTATAACACATTAATTAAATAACGCAAAACATTTCATTTATAAAAAATAAAACATAAAAATTAAAAAAAAAAACAAGAAATTTGTTATTTCGTCAGAATACACTTCCGTTTCGACAAATTTTCAACTGGGTCGTCCATCGTGACAGATGCGAGGTGAATCTCTGTAAAATCGATGCCTCCCTCACATATGTCGTTTTACAGTGATCCTTCATTCCATACGTAAAAATGTCCTCGTTTCGTTAACAAATGCAAACTAAAATCTCGTATGTTCATCGATTCGACGATTTTCGGGGAATACATTTTTCGAATATTAATCAAAGACGTAACGAGACATTCGGGATCGTTTCTGGTACCGCGTCGAGTGTCCGGAGGGGGGGGGGGGGGAAAGGAAAACGAAATTGTACGATCCACGAGATAGTGTCGCAACGAGGGAATATATCGTTGTGACCTGAAAAATTCGAAGTCATGCTAAGCGAGAGTTTGCGTTCCTTCAACGCTCCTTGTGTTGGACATGCAGATCTTGGGGGGGGACCAAACAAGGCCCTGTGTGAAATTCAATCTTCCGGGACTGCTGCACGTTCGAACAATTCTTTCAATTACTCAAGCGCGGAAATATTTATCCGATTAAACCGAGATTTCACTTTAGCAGCTAAAAAAAAATATTAATATTAAAATCTTAAAAAATGTATTTGGCGCGTTCTTCTTTTCAACCTACAATAGTCTATCCTTCGTCTTATTATGACATCTCGTTGGAGCGGTTTTTTAATTCGTTTCGAATAAACGTCCATATTTTCTTATCTATTAATATTATGTAATTTTTCATTTTCTCTAACCAGCATATTTTATACGTTTGTATTCCGTAGAATGCCGTGACAGAGTGGTAGACCGAAATGTGGTCTTCAATTAGTCCTAATGAAAACACAGAAGCAACTTTTTTTTAATCCCACAGAAGTCACAATTATGTGTAGTTCAAAAACCAAAAAAAAAACAGAAAAACGTCGGTTTATTGTAGGTTAAAAAGAAGAACGACCCATTTTTGAGAATTCTTTTTTGGAATCACGAATAAAGATATTGATCCAGCTTTTGTTGGGTTTAATGAATACATTACAGATTATCAACTGTTCCTGTTGATAGGGATTTTTCTGGTGAAAAGTTTTCTTGTGAAATTCGACTTTATTTGAGGTGTAAATGACCTTCAAAACGGCAACAAGTTATCGAACGGAACGGCACATATTTGACCAAATCGAATCACTTTGACTGGGGTAAATAAGCCTTCAGTTTCATTAAAACATAATGGATTTCTTTTTACTACAGCTTATATGATCAAGTACCAATTACTGTAATAAGTCCGTATAAGTATATTTAAGTATATTTAAGTATATATATAAGTATCATTTATGTCTTCCTAAATAGGAAGACATAAATGATAATGAAAAAAAGATAACAAAAAATGAATGATAATAAATGAAAATAATCCAAAGAATTATTGTGCATCAATTACATTCATAAATTCAATATCATTAGAGGTTAATTTAATTACTTCTTAAAAATAATTGATAATAACTTAATAGTAAATTAAAATCGATTACTTTTTACAAACTAATATTTATTTAACTTATAGAACATTATGCATTTTAATTAAATTGTTCTTTAAATTAGCAATGGAATATCATTCAATTTTTATAATAAGACAAGACATTTTTATTTATATTTTTATATTTTATATTAATGCATTTAATAAGATAATTAAACAGGTAATTAAATATTAATAATACTATTGTAATATTTTATTAATAATATGATTAATTGATCCTCCTCTTAATTAATGATTTATTAATGATGATTTAATATAAATTACATAATTAAATATAATAAATAAGAAATTAGATAAGAAAAATATGAAAGTATGTCAAAAAAATACATGTACCTTTTAGTGCAATTTTGAGGCTCGAAAAAAAAACAGAGTTTTTCGTAGTTCGTGTAACTGGGGTAGTATCTGGGAGTGAACGAGAGGGAGGCCTTTCTGACGATAATACACGCGGTTCTAATACCCACTTGGGTCTCTCGCATGTTTCGACGAGGCGGTCTCCGTGGTCGCACATCAGTCTCAGCATGCGAGCCCGCGATCCTAAATCCCCGTAAGTGTGTACACACACCCCACTCGTCGAGGGTACGTATTGGCTCTTAGCCCTCGCCCACAAGAGCACCCGGATAAATACACAAATGTGTGCCATACCGCGGTGAGAAACTCCGAGCGCACTATCGCGAGAGAATTATACAGGTGGACATACCTGTATCCATCGAGGACGATGATTGCTGATATGACATGCGACCGTCTTGAACGATACATAGGCTCGTGCACGACATATCCGCACCTTATCACTTTCTTTTGCGTGCGTGTGTGGGAAGGTGTGGGTTTGTGCTTACGTCTTCGTGGCTTGGGTGCGTGTTTGGGTTTGGTTGGATTTGGATCCACGTTTGGATTTGTTTTCTTGTGGATGAGTTTGGGTTTAGCTGTTTGGGTTTGATGCAGTGTATTTTTAGGCGTTTACGTTTGTTTGGGTTTTGGACGGGTTTGTTTGGATTTGTTTGGGTTGGGGTTGGATTTGGGTCAACGAATGGATTTGTTTTCTTGTGCTTGAGTTTGTTTGAGTTTAGCTGTTTGGGTTTGCTCGAGTGTATTTTGAGGCGTTTACGTTTGATTGTTTGGGTTTGGGTCGGGTTTGTTTGGATTTGTTTAGGTTTTGGGCGAGTTTGTTTGGGTTGTGGTTGGATTTGGGTCAAGGAATGGATTTGTTTTCTTGTGCTTGAGTTTGTTTGAGTTTAGCTGTTTGGGTTTGTTCGAGTGTATTTTGAGGCGTTTACGTTTGTTTGGGTTTTGGACGGGTTTGTTTGGATTTCTTTAGGTTTTGGGCGAGTTTGTTTGGGTTCGGTTTGGATTTGGGTCCACGAATGCATATGTTTTCTTGTGCTTGAGTTTGTTTGGGTTTATCTGTTTGGGTTTGTTCGACTGTATTTTGAGGCGTTTACGTTTTTTTGGGTTTCGGACGGGTTTGTTTGGATTTGCTTAGGTTTTGGGCAAGTTTGTTTGGGTTGGGGTTGGATTTAAGTCCACGAATGGATTTGTTTTCTTGTACTTGAGTTTGTTTGGGTTTAGTTGTTTCGGTTTGTTCGAGTGTATTTTGAGGCGTTTACGTTTGTTTGGGTTTTGGCCGGGTTTGTTTGGATTTGGTTAGGTTTCGGGCGGATTTCTTTCGGGTTTTCAAGTGAGTTTAGGCTTGTCTGCGTTTTGGAGGGGTTTGGTTGGGTTTTCGAATGGGTTTGTAATTACTTGGGTTCCGGGCGTGTTTGTTTGGATTTATTTGGGTTTTGGCCAGGTTTGGTTGTGTTTTCGAATGGGTTTAGATTTATTTGGGTTTTGGGCGAGTTCGTTTGATTTTTCGAATGGGGTTGGATTTGTGTGAGTTTTGGGCGAGTTCGTTTCGGTTTGTTTGGGTTTTGGATAGGTTTGAATTTGTTTTGGTTTTGGGTGAGTTCAGACTTGTTTGGGTTTCGGATGAGTTTGTTTTGGTTTTGGATAGATTTTGAAGGTTTGAATTTCTTCGAGTTCCGCGTTTTTCCTTGTTTAGGTTTGTTCGGGTTAAAAAATGTGAAACAAATATTAAAGAATGTAAAACGAAAACACAGATATATAAAATAAAAATAGAAAAATAAATTTAAAAAATGAAATATCTTAAAAATATTTGTTAGCATCTTCAAATTTTACGGTTATAAAATCGTGAAATGTGAAGGTCTAAGTTTAACTTTATTTTCAATTTCGATAAAAAGCGTTCGATAAACGGCGCACTTTTTTTCTTCAAAGAAAAAGTGAACTTGTGGTTGTCGGCAAAACGGAGGGGCGAAAGATCGGGGTGAAATTGGTGTCCGCGGTATCCGTGACGTGAGAGCGTCACGTAAGATGTGAGAGCGATGAGCAGTCGGTAATAACGGTGGCATGTGCCCGTCGATTGGACGTTTCCTCGAAGTCGTTCAAGGCCGGAAAAGCCGGGGGATCGCGAACGAGGAAAGTTGAAGAAAAAGAGAGAGAGCAAAAAAAATGAGAAAGGGGAAAGTGGAAAGATTGTAAAGTCGCGCGTGGGCCGCTGTCTGTGGTCGCTGATTACGAGCCCCGTGAGTTCCGTTGCATAATTCGCTGCTCGCCTCGTCATCCGGACTATCGACTTTACTACCAGGACGCGAAGAAAAATAAAACGCTGGGAAAAAGAGAAGAAACTCGAGCGTACTGCGCGACGTGACCGAGCTTGGGAGATCATCGATTTTCAACCGCAACGAACCCAAACAAACCCAAACTGCTCGAATGGGAGTTGTTTTCGAAGATCCTCGATTCTTAACCCAAACGAACCCAAACAAACCCAAACTGCTCGAATGGAAGCTGGTTTGGAAGATAATCGATTTCCAGCCCCATCGAACCCAAATAAACCCAAACTGCTCCAATGGGAATTGATTTCGAAATTCATCAATTCTTAACCGAAACGAACCCGAACAAACCCAAACTGCTCGAATGGAAGCTGGTTTCGAAGATCATCGATTTTTAACCCAAACAAACCCAAACTGCTGGACGGGAGTTTGTTCTGAAGATCGTCGATTTTTAACCCAAACGAACCCAAACGAACCCAAACAAATCCAAACTGCTGGAATGGGAGCTGAATTCGAAGATCATCGACTTTTAACCCAAACAAACCCAAACTGCTCGAATCGGAGCTGGTTTCGAAAATAATTGATTTTTAACCCAAACAAACCCAAACTGCTCGAAAATGTACGAACTCGTGACATCATCTATTCTTAACCCAAAAAACCCAAACTCAGTTTACGAAAAACAACTAATCGACACTTAAAACAAACCCAAACGAGCCCAAACAAATAATTGAAAAACGCAGCACCTCTGGCAATCATCTCTCTGGACGATCATCAGATTTGCGCACCAAAAATGCTAATACAATTCCGCGTTGACGAGGTCGCCCTTTCAGGTGTAACCTGCTTATTAATCACAACGTTGTCATGCAACGTTACTCTCGTTCGTTGGTCACCAGCAACCTTGACTCGAATCTCGTGATACATTTTTATTATTTACTGTTATCGTAGCATAATCGAAAAGAAATTTTGATCATAATGTAGGAATTAAATAAAGGAGGATGGTTTAACTAAATTGTTATTAATGTTACATACCTTGTAATTCCAAAAAGAGAGTTAAAAAAATGTAATTAAAATATACGTATTATTATTATAAATCACTTTAATTATTAATTATGATTTAATTATTACGTTTTTTAAATGCTAATATTACTGTTAAAAATCAATTGTTTAAATATTTTAACAAAACGAACGTTTTGTCAAGACTAACATTTTATTACACCGAATAAGTGTGCCAACTTGCGAGTCAATTCGAATTCAAATTTATCAAAATTATCGGAAATGATTTTATTATTTTTTAATTCAATTTACACGAACTTTTTATTTATTGTTTTAATTATTTTTATTTCTTAATAATTAAAGCTGAATAATTAGCGTGGCCCTTCAATAATTAAAGGGCTTCGGTATTTCCATAAAAAATCGATTTTCGTCGAATTCTTGATCGAATCGGAAATATTAATTGTCATTTCTTGTTTACTTTGCGAAAATGATGATTAAAACGAAAAATTGCCGCAGACACTGACATCAGGTTTCTGCATTTTTCCGTCGCAAGAAACGAAAGGGTAGAGATCGCACACACGATTGCAATGCGTTAGTCGAGCGAGGAAACTCCTTTTTTTCTCTGGGTAGATTATTGCTCTTGTCGAGCTCAAAGAAATATTTAAAATTCGCTGCCGATCGCATCTCTCCGCGTGCTGAGCGATCTCACTCTTCGACCAACATCGCGAGCTCTCGTGCACTTCAACCCTAACGCCCCCGTGACGCACTCGAGAATTTTCCTGCGGGTATATAAAAAAGACGAGAAAATACTGCCTGATCAAAATCGTTTTATTCAAGATTTAAATTCTACGATTAATCGCAACGTCCTCCCATGCGTTTATCAACGTAGAGATACGAATGGTGAATTAGACAAATTTTGACGTTTCATATGGAAATGAAAGAAAGTGAAAATTCATTTATATCGACAGAATCGTCTTTATCGATACAAGTTTTCAGCAGTTTCCCTATGCCCTCTTGGACATACAATAACTCTGATTTTCGTCAAAATAAATGAGAAAGATCAAAAGTAAAAATTGATTTTTATCGACGGAGAAGCTTTTATCGACACGAGTTTTCAGAAGTTCCCCGTGCCCTCCTGTACATACAATAATTCTGATTTTCGTCAAATCCAATGAGAAAGATCGAAAATCAAAATTAATTTTCATCAACGGGAAAGCTTTTATCCATACAATTTGTGAGCAGTTTCCCTGTGCCCTCTTGTATATACTCAGAATTTTGTCAAAATGAATGAGAAAGATCGAAATCGAAAATTCATTTTGATGGATGGGGCAGCTTTTATCGACGCAAGATTTCAGCAGTTTCCCCGTGCCCTTTTATACAGACGATAATTATGATTTTTGTCAAAATAAGTGCGACAAATCGAAAGTAAAAACAGAGGAAAAAAGATAGTTTTTTACCGATGAATCACGTTGTATCGGGCTAGATTTTCTGTAGTTTTTCCGTGCCCTTCTGAAAATACAAAGACCCTGATTTTTCCAAAAAAACAAGAGCAACGAAAAACAGAGATGATGAAGAAGAATAATACATTTTCGGGGAACACGACAATGTGTATCGACGCAAGTTCCCCGCAGTTTCCCTGTGCCCTCTTGGAAACCCAAGTCGGTCGAAATACTCACCTTTTTACAGGCCAGAATTACGAGATTTGGAATGTGTCAAATATTACCACGAATACACTTCCAGTGGTCACTTTCACCGAAAAGGAACGCGAGAAGAAAAAGAGAAAAAGAGAGAAAAAAATTAAGCAAAAATATATATGAATATGTATAAAATGAAAGAATAGGTGGAAAAGAAAGACTTTCATTTCCCTCATTTCCTATGTCATCGTGCTTCTCTTTCGGGGGATCGATAAAGAGTTTTGAAGAGTGGGGACGAGATTGGCCTTTTGGCCAAGGGTCGAGGAGGAGAGCGAGTGGTTTTTATAGCCAGTAAAGGGACCGGGAGAGTCTCTCGTTCAGATGGCTTGGCCAACGCTATCGTCGTGCCTAAGGTACCCCACTCGACCAGAGTATCCCTAATATACGTCATCGGTTAACGGGGACCTTTCTCGCTTCTTTTTCGTCGCCCTTCTCAAAACTCACCCCTCCGTCCTTTCTTCAACTTTAACGTGTCCTTTTTCCCTCATCGAAGTAGTCCTGGAATATCTATACGTTCGCAGGCTAAGGCGGCTGTGATCGAATGGCCAATACTTGGATGGGTGACCGAAAATGGCCACACGGGCATGATGTATTGGTTATTGGATAAAGAAATATTTCGCTTGGTGATAATGGAATTTTTATTTGAATTTTAATATAATTTCGATATTAATTGATATAATTATACTTATGAATATTTATTTATTTTTTAATATCAATATTATATAATGACATCATTATTATGTAATAAATAATATTTATATCATTTGATTACACAATATATAAATATTAAAAATACATTTTTGTATTGATAAAATGGCTGATTTATTATTTTTTAATAATTTATATTGTTGTTTATATCATAAATGAAGATTTTATTAAATTGTATGATATTATTAAAGTTTACACAATTATATAACATTATTAAGCTATAATAAACATGCAAATAATTATACAACTTATGAAAAGTGTTATTTTAAGTAAAGATAATTATCATTTTTTTGCCTTATGAATTTAGACACGCATAAACTTATATAAAAATATAATTGAACTAAAATAAATAATGAAATAGTTATCAAATTTGTATAAATAGTTATTTGGAGACAATATTTATAACATTTTGAGTTACGAATTTGAACAGGTATAAATTTGTATAAAACTATTCAGTAAAAAATTCAAATAAAATGGCTAAATAAATTATTCACTCAATTGATTTATTTCATGAAACTGTGATTTAATAATCTAATTTAGTCATTAAAAATGTAACTATGTAATTGTATATTCAATTAATTAATTACTGGGAATCATTGATAATTAAATAATTCATGAGAATCACTCTCAATTAATGAGTATCGGTTAATTAATTAATTAGGATCGTTGTTTCGTAATAACAATTGTACATATTGTAGTTCAAAATAAACGTTATCAGACAATCGATTAGGACAGGATCGCAATCAGGTCCGGCTCGAGCATAAAAATTTTAACACGCGACCTGTCGCTTACGTTTCGCCGTCGGTGTCCGCGGGATCGGATGAAATTCCCTCCCTCCCGCGGTTGGAAAATCGTTTCTCCGCGCGGACTGAGTCGTTCGCCCATACAGGAGGGAAGGCAACACCGGGCGGGTGGCCGCCCGCGCGATCCGTCGCGAATCATTGATCGAACATCTAAGACGCGCAGAGGCGAGGCTCCGAGAGAGCCCGGTGCAATAAATATCATTAGTTTCGCTTCTTGATTCTGGCACGCGGCTGAGAGAGAGAAAGAGACCCGAGAGGAGGAGGTTCGCCCTCTTTCGAGACGAGTATACACAAGAGAACGTCTGTCTCAATCGTTTACAATGAAAAGGGCGTAAGTCCGTTGAAATTCTTCTCGGTCAACAGCGCGGACGCGCGTGAGCCCCGATCCAATCAATTTCAATTCTTTCTCTTCTCCTCCTCGACCGCAACGCCCGCCATCTTTATTTTCAAGGCAAATGGCGATCCTCGCTCTCTCAGGTCCGAAAGACTTCATATGAAAACACGAAAGTATTTTGCTTTTTCTTCTTTCTCTAATTTTGTGAAAAAGCCAGTACTCGGATGGGTGACGCGAACAACCGATCTTTCAGTTTCTCCGTGCTTTTCTGCTGTAACGATTACGGTGTTTCTAGTTATTTTTTATGAAAAAAACACGCCAGTTATGCCTAGTTACCCTGTGCCCTCCTGCTGTGTTGAAATTTTCATTTTTGGCTATCTTTTACCACGAATTTTACCAGTTTTCTGCTGTTATCCTGTACCCTTCAGCTAGAGTAATACCTCAGCCATTCTAGGTTATTTTTTATGAAGAAACTCACCGGTTTTTTGCAGTTGCCCCGTGCCCTCCTGGTATCACGATATCGTCATTTCTCACAATCTTTTGTGACAAAATTCGCCAGTTAGTAGCAGTTACCCCGTGCCCTTCTGCTATCACGATATACGTCATTTTTGTTGATCTTTCATGATAAAGTTCATAAGTTTTTCGCAGTTTCCCTGTGCCCTCCGGGTACAACGATACAGGTCATTTTTGTCGATCTTTCATGACATAATTCGCCAGTTTTTCGCAGTTTCCCTGTGCCCTCCTGCCAGAATCCTATCGTCGTTTCACCTGAAACGAAGGACGGAAGAATCCGTGGTCGCTCGTCATCGAAATTGGTGGTAACTTCAACGCGGCTCTTCTCGCGACTGGCACCAACGGATTTACGATTAACCTTACAGATGAAAATAAACGCAGCGAGCCGGCCCAAGAACGCGGTACACCGAACGTAACCATCGCTATATTTCCGTGCGGTTACACGGGACCTCGTTCTCTCCCGCGCACATAATCACTAACGCATTCGCAGATTATACGAACTCCCGAGTTTCGTCAAACTACGCGTTTACGTATATACGTGGCGCATGACAAACCTCGTCTATACGTGTATGCAACGAGCTCTCGTTAAAATAACGGCTACTTAAGATTTGAGAGGCTCGTACACTACCGAATGTATATATCCTAATTACGCTCCCCGTAACGATCGGCCGGGCTCGATCCGCGTGGATTTTATGGTTTCCGGCCCTCCCGAAATTTAGGGACGACTAAATTATCCGATCCTCTGTTCCTCACCTGTACCGATAATCTTTTAAAATACCAGTTTAGTTTCATTACTGTTTAAATTAAAGGCATTTTTCCTAATTCAATCAATTTTAATTAGAACCCAATTTCATCGTACTGAACGATGTGAAAATTGTACTGTAAGGCAAGGTGAAAAAATAATTGTACGAATTGTCCGGTAAGAGGATAAACATTTCAATGAAATATTTCATAAATAATTTAATCGAATGTTGATTTTTAATTATTAGTATAACGATTATTTGTAATATTAAAAAATGCGAATTACTACGATGTAATAGTAACTAATTATGTAACTAATTAATGGGTAAGGATATATAATTATAAATAAATAAAAAATAACATTAAATTATTATTATTAGTATTATCATAATATAACAAATATACAATATATGAATAAGGAGGGTACTTATAACTTTATATAATAATTATAGTATTGTAAATTTATTATCATTCTTGTAAATAACAATATTACGAGTAATATATAAATAATTATAATAATATGTATCTATCCTTACTAACCCGCCTAAATCGTTGAAGATAAATAAATAAACTGACAAATAGACTAAATATATTTTATTCAGGTATATCTCGATCGATTTTCGATCGATAGATAATCCATAAATCGATTTAATAATGATAATAATATTTGTTTATCAATTTGATAATAATATTTTAAATAGTATTGCAAGTTAATACGATCGATAAAATCGATGTATCGCTAATCGCTAGATCGATAGTTACTATCGATATAATAATAATAACTTAATAATATTATAAGTTAATTCAATCGACAAAAATTAACGATTTATTAACAATGAATACATCGATAGCTATTATCGATTTGATAATAATTAGGTGATATTATTATCACATAATCCGATCGAATAAATCGATCTGTCGGTTATCGATACATCGATAACAATTATCGATTTGTTTTTTTCTTTTTAAATACGTATAAAATCAGTATCCCGCTAAAATTCTATTTTTGACGTCAGCAATGTCCAAGGAATTTCATAATCAACGGCCACGTTTCTACGTTCGTTAAATTCCAACCGATAATTGTCACTTACCGGGAAGTTTCGTCGGGGATTTTTCGAAAAGCTCAAAAGCTGTTATTTTTTCACTGTGGGTTTTACGGTCTCTCTCGAGACACATGTAATGGCAGACGGGATGTGCCAGAATATTGCTTGGCGTCGAGTAACGACGAGTAGGCGGTTTTCCTCTCACTCTTTTTTTACCCCCCCCCCCCTCTTCGCCCCCTTTCCCCCTCCACCTCCCCCATCGTTCACCCATCCACTCAACGTCATTCCGGTTGCTCTTGCCAGGGCAAAGGGTAAAAATAGCAAAACGTACTCTCGTTGTCGTCTTGTGCATACAGCACCTGCATCTCGGCTGTGTGAAACCACAACGCAATATTATTCTCCAGCTTTAGCCACGGAATGCCCTTCGCACGGAGTCCCTTTCGAGCTTCAGACTCCCGAGAGCTCCAAAGGGACGCAAAACCGGAATCAAAGAGAACATTTTCAGCCAACGTTTAACCAGTTCGAGCATTACTTTTTCCACTCGTTTTCAACATTCCCGACACCAACAGTGGTGGCATCTCGGACTCGAACACCCTTTATTTTAAAAAACACAACTCGACCAATCGAAAAAGAACGAGTGCAAATGAGGAAAATACGTTTCGTCGATTCGAAGTTATTCTTTTTATTTTTGTCATGTAGGAAGATGAAATTACAAGGAAATGAACGTTTTTTATCAATTGGATATTGGTATTCATCTGAAATAATGTATTTTTTATCTTGTCGATTTTTTTTTGGTTTGATATTTGATATTTTATATTACTTATCGTAATAAGTCTTATATCTGATCTTTTTTCGATTCGATGTATTTGAAAGAAAAAATTGTTTTCCGAATGTTTTCGATTCGCTTTTATCAAATAAGAAAACAAAATTGTTTATTCTGTTTTTCGTAAAAGGAAAACCTAGTTTCTTATTTGTTTTCCATTTCATTTTTCGAATACGAAAAAACGAGTTTATGTAAATATTTTTTTCCATTGAATTTTTTCAAATACGGAAAAATTATTTTATATATTTCGTTTTCAATTCGATTTTTTCAAACAAGGAAACAAGGAAAGAAATTTCAAATTTTTCTTGCGATTCTTCTCGACGAAATGACACAACTATAATCAATATCCAATGAAAAAAAATAGTTATTGAAAAAACGTCGTAATTTTCAGTTTTTCAAAAATGTCTCCTATCTAAAATGTTCACGTAATTGAAGTTTCAATCGAAGCTCTCCGCGAGACAATGTCAGGGCGGATAATTGCTGGAACGTCGTAACTTGCGTTGCTCAATTAAAAAGAGGTACAAAAAAAAACGAAAATAAAGGAAAATAAAATAAAACAAAGGATCGGGTCCATCTGAGGGAAGTCCCGTGGTAAATAAGTTAATTGGCTCCTCGAGCGGAATTGTTTCACTTAGAATCGAACGGTTGGTACGAAAAAGTCATTGGGAGGCCCTACAAAAGTTTTGATATTTCTGCGAGAGGAAACGAGTACGAATACGGGGATGGAAAGCGCAGGAAGCTCTGCGGGAGAAGCAGAGAAGAGCCAGCGGAAGAGAAGAGCTCCGCTTCAGGGCGGAGCTGAAGCTGCGCTCGAAAGGGTGCGCGATTATGTGCCAGGGAGAGAACAGGGTTCCCCGTTTCCCGGTTAACGTGGTGGCCGATTGTGGGCACCGAGTACGAGTCCATATTTTATAGACTTCCTTTAAAGTCCATCAGCGTTGAGGGCCTCAAAAGTAGCCTGGGATATCATAGTTTATTTGCAAGTTGAAAAATTGTAGGATTGCAGCTTCAATCAATCCTATTGGGTACCCAATAGGGTTAGTCAACCCAAACAAACCTAAACAAATCCTATTGGGTACCCAGTAAAGCTAATGAACCGAAACAAACCCTATTCGGTACCCAAGAGAGTTAATCAACCCAAACAAACCCAATCAAACACTATTGGGTACCCAACAGGGTTAATCAACCCAAATAAACCCAAACAAACTCTATTCGGTAGAGTTCCGTAATTCTATTTATTTCTTTTTAATTTTATTAAAAAGATATAAAAGACACAAAATGACATAAATGACATAAAATGACACAAAGATGTCACAAATGACATTTGATGACACGAAAATGTCACAAATGACATTTGACGACACGAAAATGTCACAAATGACATTTCATGATACAAAAATGTCACAAATAACATTTCCTGACACAAAAATGTCACAAATGACATTTAATTGACATAAAAAAAAATCAATGCCATAAATATCGACGAACCGAAAACGAAAATTCAAAATGTGGATTTCAAAGATTTCCTGAATATAGCGAGGGACCGCAGATTCCAATATTTCATATAACAAGTAACAAAACGAGAATGCACATTGGAATTTCGTTGGATCGAATATGTTGGCTCGCAAAAGTGCAAGTAGCTAGATGTAACGTCAATGGGATGAGACACACGTGGCCGGGCTGACGGTCTGATTATATCGGGAATTGAATCCGACACGAGGAAAACACACTCGGTTTTCCGGTAAACGAAAGAGACGGGGGGGGGGGCGGGGGGAGTCTCGAGGTCGTGACCACCACCAAGTCAGGTAACGAAACCGAAGGAGGGTTGCTACGACGACGACCTACAATATCGCGAGAACCACGCAACTCTTCGATATATATATGGACCAAAGTGGCTCGAAAAGTGTATCAGGCTAGCCAGATATCCCACCTGATAATCCCCCGAAGCGAAGCTTCTTCCTTGTATTTTTCGAAAATAAAAATTAAATTAAACTGCCTTCCAATAAGCTCGTAAATTAGTAAAGATGCTGCAGAGATTCCATATTGGAATTCGAGACAATTCCGATTTACGTCACTTGACTATTTTTTTTAAATTTCTAGTATAGAAATTCGCATTTATTTTTTTCTACAAAAAGGTGGAAAGGAGCAAATTTTTAAAAAGCAAATTTCGTCCTTAAATTGAATTTATTTTCTTATGCTTTTATTTGAAATTTCCAACAGAAATTTTTAATTCCTTATTTTCAATTTCCAACATGAAATACAAACTTCTGTTGTGAATTTCAAATATAAGACAGCATAAACAAAAGAATATCAATTCAAAAACGAAATTCTATTTTTAAAAACTGGCTCTTTTCCGCCGTTTTGTACAAAAAAAATAAATGAAAATGTCAGTACTTAAATAAATGCTGAATAATCCCTGTAAAATCGAATCCCCATTTCTCTTATCATCCCTTCCCCACTCCAAAATAAAATCGTCAAAGTTTGGTCTTCTTTTCAGCTACTAAACACTAGTGTCATTCCTTCAGCGTTTTAAACGATTTTTATCATCCTATTACTTTTTCAACCTCTTATTACTTTTTAAAACACTATTGATCTTCTAGCTACTTTTTCGGGACACTATTGACCTTCTAGTTACTTTGTGAGGACAAAAAGAGCATGCAGTCACTTTTTGGGATACGGTGACCATTCAGTTATTTTTTGCGGTTTCAAAAACCTTCGTAGTGACTTTTTAGGTGATAGGTTAACTTTCTAGTCACCGTTAAATCCAGAACGAGTTTTTCCCCATCAAAAATAGTTACAAAATCTCAAAGACGACGCTGAATCCCCAGAGATGAGAATCAATCTTCTACTTTCTGAATAATCGTCCTCCGAGTATTCCCTCACCCCCAACCCTGAAAAGCATCCCTTAAGAAAAGTCAAAAAGTAGGATAACTAAAAATCCCTAGAAAACGAAAAGCGAGAAAAAAGTTGATTCAAAGAGAACATGAAATTGAATAAAAAGAGACGAAGTACCAAAAAAGACCCAGGTTTCAAAAGAAGAATGGGGGAGGAGGGATGAGTTTATAAATGTGGGAGGGAAAAAAAGAACAAGAGAGAAAAAGATGAAGTGAGTTTTCAAGAGGAGGGGGGGGGAATCAATATTCTACCTTTATATGTAATTGAATAATCGTCCTCCGAGTACTCTCCCCACCCCAAACCCCGAAAAGCATCCCTAACAAAAACTCAAAAATTAAAATAACCAAAAATCACTAGAAAACAAAAAGCAATAAAAAAAAAGTTGCTCCAACGAGAACATGAAATTGAATAAAAAAAGACAAAATACCAAAGAAGACCCCGATTTCAAAAGAAGGGTGGAGGGAAGGGATGGGTTTATAGATGTGGGAAGAAAAAAATAGAGAGAAGAGAGAATGAGAGAGGAAAAGATGAAGTGAGTTTTAGAGAGAGGGGTGTGGTGAATATTTCTCGGAGGGAAGAATATCGAGAAAGAAAGAGAGGGAGGGAGGGAGGAGGCGAGAGTGAGAGAATGAACGAAAAGACGAAGATAAAGCGGAGGATATGAAAATGCGCGTGGTGGGAGAGGTTTGACGAAGAGTAAAGAAGAGGAGGTGAGGCGGAGGGGGGGGGGGCGGGTTGGAAACACGTAGATTCGTACTACTGTATACGATTACGGATTTTGAGGGGGGTAGGGGAGTCAACGTTAAGGGGAGGCCGAGCTTAGCGAGTAGTGGTGGTGGTGGTGGTTGATGCTGGTCTCGCGGGTGATGGTGGTGGTGGTTGGTGATGGTGGAGGTAGTTGTGGAGACGACCGCCGATACCACCGACGCCTCGCGTCGTTTCCGCGTCGTCGTCGTCGAGGCGAGACGAGACTGTGCGAACCGACGAAGTACACGACACAGAGGGTCCGACACAGAAACCTGCCTTCACACGTACGACGCGTTAAGGGGGAGCAGGAGGAGGTGGAGGAACGAAGAGGAATGGGCGGAGAGGGGGGGGAGGGGGAGGGGGAGGGGAAACCGGGTTGGAGAGAAACGTGAGATAGAGGGAGTTGCGAGTGTCGCGGAGTCGAGGGTGGCAAAGAGGTGAAGAGAGAGAGAGAGAGAGAGGGATAAAGAGGGATAAAGAGGGAGGGAGGGAGCGAAGGTGGAGAACGCTGAGGTGGAGAAGACGGTTATCCTGGTTGCTCCGTCGACGCTGTGACACGGTGAACAATTAACCGTCCCGTCATCTCGCGTTGTCAAGCTTAAGAAAAACAAAAAACAAAAAAAAGTAACGAGGTAGGATCAACCGAGGTCCTGAGGATCCTGGTGAATGATCCTGATGAGAGAGGACCAGTGACAGTGATCGAAAATTTGATGGAAAGTGGCTACCGGAAGTGACCAGAATTGACAGAGTTCGCGGTTTTGAAAAATAACAGGAAAAAGTACGAGTGGGAGTTCGAAACACGTGTCCTGAGGAAACTCGTCTCCTTTAGCCTAGGGAATTATTCGGAGGTGACGATTCTTAAGCGTTTTTTTTTTGTACTGGTAACATTTTCGCGGGACTTACTTCGGGGAGTGCACGCTTTGGACAAGATAAGCAAACGGTCGCATGGCTCGGAGTCTCGACATTCGGATTGTCAGTGTTGCACCGTCAGCTTATCCGGCGCTCGAGGTGCAGCGATGAGATCGAAACCGGTCGCGAGAAGACTGACACAGGGTGAGTGACGTTACGTATCACTTTTTTTTTTCTCCTTTAGATCCCCGTACGAGCGATACGATCGTTTGGACAATCCTCGTTTCTCGAATCATCCTAGCACTAGACGAATTCTTGGCTATTTTGGGGATCTTTTTTTTGGCCATAGAAGTATCAGGAAACGTTGCTTTTGGGTATACAATAATCCTCTAGTTACTTTTTGGTGATTCTTTGACGTCCCAATTACTTTCTTGAAACTTTGTAACCTTCTAGTTATTTTTTAGTGACTCTTTGACGCACAAGTGACTTTCTTGGAACCTTCTAATCCCCTAGTTACTTTTTGGTGACTCTTTGACCTGTCAGTGACTTTCTCGGAACTTTGCAATCTCCCAATGACTTTTTGGTGAAAAAGAGATTGTACAGTGACTTTTTTGAATTATGACAATGTCCTAGTTACTCATTCAGGATTCGTTAGGGTCCTGGTTCATTTTTGGAGACTCAGTAATCTCCTAGGTACATTATAGTGACTCTGTAGAATCCTACTTATTTTTGGAGAGACAGTGTGTTTCCTAGTTACTTTTCGGAAGGCGGTAACGTTCCAGTCTCTTTTTAGCAGCATCGCAACTGCCTGGTGGGTTTCTGGGACACGGTTACCTTATAGTTACTTTCTGAGGACACTGTAGGTTCCCAATTACTTTTTGGGGAAATCGTAATCGTTGAGTTACTTCTTGTAATGACGCTCGGCTTAAAAAATCGTTTCCGGTTTTTTCTGCTGGAAAATGAAAATTAAACTTTCAACGAATTTTAATATTTCCTGAAAAATTGTTTCTATTTGGTCTCTCGTTTGATTCTACGTTCTTTTTGTTGTTTATTGTTTATTATTTTAATTCCATTTCTTTTATTAAACAATGTTTTTCATTTTATTTTACTCCATCTTTTTATTTTTCAATATTTTACCTCATTTTTTAATTATTTACTTCATTTTTTAATTTCGTACTCAATTTGTTTTATTTTTTTGTGCACTCTCGTCCAGGCAGTCACGTTTTTATGTAGCGCAACGAATATTTTCGCGGATCCATACGCAGGCCCCGAAATGACCCGATAAAATCGATTGACGACTCAAGTTAGACGCGATAATTAATCGATATAATTTAATGACCGTGATGGACGGGAGGGTGAAATATAAAAATGAATTTTCACGCGCAAGATCGATCCGCCGAAACGGATGAGGAGAGAAAATTGCGCGGGCGTTAAATAACGCGAAGTCCGCAAGAGCGTATGTCATTCAGTATCGGAGACTCGATAAAAAACGATCTGTGCAACGACGAGGCTTTTATATCGATACGAAACTGCTGAGATTTTTTAGTCTGAGTCTGTTTTGAATCCGAGTCTGAGGTTTTTGATGGACCGACAAATGGATTGGCCTGACCAACTTTTGATTCCTCTTTAATTCATCCCCCCCACTCCCCACTCCCCCCGTTTTTGACAATTCACGACTTCGTATTCTTATCTCTTTCAATTTCGTTGTTTCGACGTTTCGCGTCTCTTTGAACTCGATTTATCGACCGGCCCACTGGGGATTTATTCTTCGGTAAGTTTCCGACACTCCGCGTAATTGGCGACGGTGAAAATCGATCAAAATCCACGAACGCCAATGCACAGATTTTTTGTCATCTCGATCAGATCGTTGCAACTTTTTCAAGGCTATACTATTTTTTTTTTGTTTGTTTGGGTTTGTTTGGGTTCAACGATCGAGAAGTTTACTTAAAAAATAAAAAAAAAGGTTTTTAAAAATATATTTTTAATATATACTTATCACATATATTTTTATCTCTATATATATTTCATCGATAACATTGTAGTAGAGATATTTTTTCGCAGATTTGAAATTCTTGGGGTTGAAGAAAAATCCTCGGGTTAGCATATGGAATTATGGAAAATTATAGCATATCCATATTAGCATATGGAAAAACAAGATAAACAATAAAAAATGTGTGCGTATCTAAATTGAAATATCGATTTTTTTAAAAGTTGTAGTTTTCCCGAAAACAATTTTTTTTTTTCAATTTCCTAATATTTATATATAAATATTTTATTATCACGTATATTCATTACTATTGTATTAGTTTTAAATCTAATATAATATTAACAATGTTGGCCTCCATGTTGTGTTTTTCTTGCAAATTTTTTATGTTATCGTTAAATGATTATTTTACGTTCCGTCGCGGGTATTCATGGAAGCCCAGCCGATTTCCATAATCTCCATAATCATAAAATACAGTCGCACATTGTATTCTGAGTTCTTCCGGTATGCAGCGACAAACGCGATTCTAGATTTGGTGTTATCGTTTATTAAGCTTTATGAGAAGAGGAATCCCGTGTGCACTAGAAGCGTGCCGCGGAAAGCCAGGACTTCGGTAAAAACGTGCCGATCGTTCGCTCAATTTATTTATCATATCCGCTAGATACTTTTTCCCAACTATTTCCGTCTTATCTCCTCGTGCTTCGCGATACGTGTGAACGCATTGTTTTCACGTCAAGACTGCATAGTCCACTGATGGATCGTAAAGCGTTTGTTCCTTCAGAGCGGAGGAAAATGCTCGGCATACTTATCGCGAAAATTTAGTGACACGTGTGAATGCAGAATTTCAATGCCAGAAGCGTTTCCGAGTTGGGGCCGAAAGTGGGAACGCTTTCCTTTAATTGACGAGCTATCGATTCTTCGATATATCGATTATAAATGGATACCTCGATATATTCGATTATAAATCGATACCCCGATATATCGATTATAAATCGATACCTCGACATATCGATTTATAAATCGCTGTTTCGGTATATCGATTATAAATCCGCATTGTTTCGGTATATCGATTATAAATCCGCATTTCGATAGATCGATTTATAAATCGCTGTTTCGGTATATCGATTATAAATCCGCATTTCGATAGATCGATTACGAAATCGCATTTCGATGGATCGATTATAACTCGCTACTTCGATATATCGATTACAAATCGCTTTATCGATATATCGATTATAGATCGCTCTATCGATGTATCGATTATGAATTGGCATTTCGATAGATCGATAATAAATCGATACTTTGATAGATCGATGATAAATCGATACTTCGATAGATCGATAATAAATCGATACTTGGATAAATCGATAATAAGTCGATACTTCGATAGATCGATAATAAATGGATACTTCGATATATCGATAATAAATCGATATTTCGGTATATTAATAATAAATCGATTCTTCGAGATATCAATAATAAATCGATATTTCGGTATATCGATAATAAATCCATACATCGATACATCGATATTTTTACTCAATGAAAATTGATCTTTTGAGAAAAATATTTGCAGCATCGCCTTCGAAAAATTATTGTAGCAACGGTCACTCTTATACCTCCAATCTTCTCTGACCGGCTATCTTAGCAGTTGACAGAATCCGAAAAAAATAAATTGACAAAAAAACGCGCATATTACTGAACATAGGTACGTATCGTAAAGTCGCGATAAAACGGAGGCGGAGCGAAGCGAACGCGCATTCGCGGTTTTCCCCTCACACGGAATTCGTATACACTCACACTTGTCTTGTCTAGTCATTGGAGTGCGCATCCGTCAGGGTTCGCGTCGTGATTCCCTCGGCCAAGTCCCGCCCTCGCGCATGGTATTCGCGGATGATGCCAGGAGTCCGGCGTTATCACGCGACGAGCGCATCGCGAGGGATCCCCGACGTTCAATTTATACACACCGCTATCATCGTCTCGCCAATCGCGGCAAACCGTTCTGCCAACGATTCGAAACGACAGGTTGACAAATTGACAACTTTTTTCCAAAACCATACTCATGGGTAGTGTTGTTAAAAAAGGGTGTATTTGTTTAAAAAAGTATTTTTATTAAACAACACTACTTTATGTTAAAAAAAACTACTTTTAATCAAAACTATTTTTTCGTTGAACAAAGTATTTTTTTTTAACAAAATTACCCTGTTTAAACGAAGAAAGACTTTTTTTAAACAATACTCAATAGAGCAAGTGAGAATTTTCAGTATTATTTTCGTATGTAGTTCATGCAGGTATGGCATTGTAATATTTTTGTAGATATTGGTGTTTTTGCGATTATCTTATGTTCATTAACTTTTATAAATAATTTATCAGAGGTTGCAAAAAATGTAAATTGTTCGAGCTAACCTCAATAAAAATGATTATTTTTCGAGTTCATTAACTTTCATGCCATTTTTTTAGGCTATGAAAAATGTTGCAGCGACAACGTATTATGAGAATTTATTGGTGTGTAAACAAATAAAATTTAAAAAAATAAACAATTAATCAGTATTGTAATAAATAAATAATAAAACAATACTCTAATGAATAAATTAAATAAAATGAAATAAATGAATATTATAATGAATTAATTAAATAAAAATTATAAGCAAATTTAAATCTCAGAAAATCTTATAAAAAAAGCTAAGCTCATACACAAATACAACCGTGTATACATTTACATGACGATTTTGCAATTGATGGCTGGGTGAGTTCTCACAATGATAAAGTCTCTGAACAACTGAAAATTCGAAGACTTTGGCAAATAAAGGTTTTGTGGCTTGCTCTCCATCCGAGCGAACCCTCGAACCTCGACTCGACGAACGCGAGTACTTCACACACACGTACATTTTGACCTGCGTACGTACACCACCCAATCCACGTACGTTAAAGATTTCGTAATGTGTAAGACAAAATCCGTTAACGCTTGACTCTCTATAGCTGGAAGTCGAGAAATACAATGAGGCCTGCATATATGCATCCTTAAGGTCCGATCGAGTCCGAAGGGGATGTAGGAGAGAACAGAGACCGCGGTTCAATATTGCCTTGTCATATGGGAAATTCAATGCCATTGAAATTCGAATGCAACGAATAAATATATATGTATATATTTAATTATTATTTTCTATGGTATTTCACGAACCGTTCGAGCTGAAATGTAACGATGATTATTTTCATCTTTTATTATATTTAATAAAACATATTTTTATTATATAGAATTTTTCTGCAAATTTGTTTTTTTTTGAGTTCGATGAAACTTGTACAGAAGAGAAAAATCGTACAAAAAATTGCATTGAGAATACATAACCCAAAAAAGGAGGAGGACATTTTTCATTTCCCATAAAAACGAAAATAAAAAAAATGTAATAAAACAATAAAAAGTAAAATAACTAAATAACTAAAATTACCTAAAAAACAGAATAACAATAAAACTGAAATAAAAAAAAATACATTCTAAAATATATATAATTTTTAAAGAAATAAAATCAATACATAGAAAAATACAAATAATAAAAACCCAAATAAACCCAAACAAAATACAAATCATTAAAAAAAAAAACAAACAACAATACCAAAAAATAGGCCTCACCACTGCGAAACGAATTTCCCATCATCTTCCCACTATCTCATGTTTCCCTCCTTTCTCTATCCTCATCGCTGGTCCAAGTAAAAAAAAAAATAAAACTCCAGAATCCAAGCCGAGCACCGGATGTAAGTTGCCCAAAAGAGGATCCCGATCTTGGCGAGTCGTTGATGAGATCTTCCTCAAAAAGAAAAAAAAACCCAAAAAGAAAAAACCAAAAGAAGAACGAAAAGAAAAAGACATCGAGCTGTGAGATAATGTAACGTGATAATACCGGGGGATGGGTATAAGAATCGAGCGCGATCAAGAACAATCGCGTCAGTTCGCATTCACTGGTCGAGATTGATGTCTCGTGTATCCGCGAATGGGAATATGATGTTGGCCGGCCGGCTTCATTACACCCAAATTCACATACATATATATATATATATATACATATATATACACATTTATACATATTTACGTGTGTTCATGTTGGTTCATTGGTCGGTGGGGTTGGGGCGAAGAGGGGGGGGGGGCAAACCGCCCTATTTATTTCAATGGAGCATATCATCCCATTGAGATCGCGCGGGCGTCTAGGTCGGGACCGGAAGTCGGATCTGTCGACAGGACACAAAAGCCACGAGAAACAACAGGGTCCTCGACTTCGAGGACGGTCCTGGAAGAAGCCAGGTGGTCTCGATAGCAAATGGATTTTCAGACCCAAAAGGGCCCAAAATAGCCTTTAAGTTCGTTAAGGGCTGAATGTGAAGGGCGCGGTGGGGTGGGGTGTTCTGGTTGATCGTGGCTTTTGTCTCGCATCCTGAGGGACTCGCATATATCTATCTACAATGGAGAAACAGAAGGAACTGGGGAGAGGGGGGGGAGAGAAAACGAGAGCATCGTGAATAGATCTCGGATGATCCTGTGCAATGCTGTAATTCAGAAATATATATATGTATAGAGAGAGAGAGGTAGAAAGAACACTCTCGCAAACGTCTCGTTCGTTTACGGTACGTTTTCGTTTTCCATTGGACCTCGCGAAGAATCACGCCACTAAACGCTCCGAAATAAACCATCGTTCTCTCCGGTTGAGCAGCTTCCCTCTGTCATTCAGCCGCAAAAAGTTCGCGTCTCGTCACTATTAAAAAAAAAAAAACGTTCTCTACTAGTTCGTCTTTCACTTCCGTCTACGCGAACCGTCAAATTCGCAACTGCCAGAGACGGAAGAAGAGCCGGAGAAACGTGAGGAGACGGGGAGGGGGGAGTGGGGGCTGAAGAAACCGAGAGAATGAGAACGCAACCACCATGAAATTCGCACGAGTTGTCACTATTTTATTGCTCGAATACGGATAACCAGATTCGAAAAATTTTATCATCAAATTTTGGTGTCTGCAATTTTCCGTTTGTATCTTAGTGGATAAGTGCGGCAAGATATGTAGGAAATTATGAAAATGTGTTTGTTTGGGTTTGTTTGGGAAAGAACGAAAATGAGTTTCGATGACGGAGATAACCTGAACTGTAAAACGTACAAAAAAGAATGAACATTTCAAAAAAGTAAAATGTCATTTAAAAAAATGAAAATAAAAAAAATAAAGCCTCACTTAAAGCAAAATTGAAATAAATGAAATAAAACACCATTTGAAACAAAATGAAAATAAATTAAATAAAACGTCATTTCAAACAAAATAAAAATAAATTAAATAAAACGTCATTTCAAACAAAATAAAAATAAATTAAATAAAAAGTCATTTGAAACAAAATGAAAATTAAAAAAAAACATCTTTTTCGTTGCACATCTCTCGGTCATCGTAAAATACAAGTCGACTGGATACAAAGACGAATCAGCTATCTATAAACGATTTCACGATTTTCGTTGGGCTCAGCATCCAAAAGGGTCTGCGTAGCGAGGGTGGGTGGAGTGGGGGTGGGCGAGTAACGAACAAGTAAAATTTTTGAATATGTACGAGGGTAATGAGGCGGCGTTTGATCAGGGCCCAAATTGATTGCACCGCGATGCAGTACAGTTGAATACGAGTTTGAACCACGGGAGTCAGACTTCATCGATTCCCAGCGACGATGAATTAATAAATAAAAGCGTCCGGACAATTGTACAATGCATTTTCGGTATGGCTGCAAGCGCGGCCATGCAAATTCGCCAACAAAACTGCGAAACAATTGATCATGCCTCTTTTTACGTCAGGGGTGAGGCGACGGCGGGGGGAGGGGGGATGCAGATTTTTTTTTATTGTTCTCCTCTTCGTTGAGCGACGAACGAAGGAGGGGGTGAAAGAGGGTGTCGTAACCCACAACAGCCAAAAATACTGAAAAACCGACCATCTCAAAACCCTCGTTTGCCCCCTCCCTTTTTGTTCATATTTCGAATAATAATTTCCAGCAATTTCCATCACCCCCACTCCACCTCCACTTCCGCTCGTCATTGCTCTTTTTCGTCGTTGTTCGAGAACGGGAACGAACACTCGCGAATTCATCGAAATATCGCAGCTTTTTTTTGACTCCCTTTTTGTTTCACGATTATTATTCGTTTCGGCTGTAAATGTCATCAAGGTGGAAAATAAAAACATGATCGAGAGGCTCATTAGGATGAATCTGGTTTTTCGCAGTTCATTTGTTACAGGCACATGTGCAAAGTGATTTTTTGAAATTTGAGGCTATTCCTCGTCACCTGGTTTCTACTAGGGATTATCTCGAGCTTGAATTATCTCAAACCTGAATATCTCAAGTTCAGACTTCAGATTATTCGAGATGATCCTCCCGTCTGTTTTTTTCTTGAATCATCGAAATTTGGGAAACACCCTCATCATCTGATTTCCATTTCGGATTATCCCGAGCTTGAATTATCTGAAGCTCGAACATCTTAAGTTCAGGCTTCAGATAATTCAAGATGATCCTTCCATCTTTTTTTTCTCTTGAATTATCGACATTTAGGGAACAGCCTCATCATCTGGTTCCTATTGGGGATTATTTCAAACTTGAATTATCTAAAGCTCGAATATCTTAAGTTCAGGCTTCAGATAATTCAAGATGATCCTCCCGTCTTTTTTTCTCTTGAATTATCGAAATTTGGGAAACAGCTTCATCATCTGATTTCCATTTCGGATTATCCCGAGCTTGAATTATCTGAAGCTCGAACATCTTAAGTTCAGGCTTCAGATAATTCAAGATAATCGTTCCATCTTTTTTTTCTCTTCAATTATCAACATTTAGGGAACAGCCTAATCATCTGGTTCCTATTGGGGGTTATCTTAAACTTGAATTATCTCAAGCTCGAATATCTCAAGTTCAAGCTTTAGATACTTCAAGACAATCCTCCCATTATTTTTCGCTTAAACCATGAAAATTTAAGACTAGTCTCATAATCTAGTTCCCATTGGGAGTTATCTCAAGCTCAAATATCTCATATTCAAGCTTTAAATAATTCAAGATGAACCTGCCATTTTAGTTTTTTTCTTGAATCATAGAAATTTGGGAAACAGCATCATCATCCTTTTCCTATTGGGGATTCCTTCAAGCTTGAATTAACTAAAGCTCGAATATCTCAAGTTCAAGCTTCAGATAATTCAAGAAAAACCTTCCAACTTTGTGTTTTTCTTAAATCATCGAAATTTGAGAAACAGCCTCATCATCTTGTTCCTATTGGTGATATCGTGATCTTAAGCCTGAATATCTGAAGCCTAAAAAAAGCTTCGAGACTCCTCTGGGTACGAGAGGAGTTTTGTTGGCGTCGCGCAGGCACGCACCACGACCGATAAGCCTAAACACTCCATTGTTGGTCTCTCCCCCTCGAGACTCTCGAAGCAATTAAACAATTAATCATCTAATTAAGGCTCTCGATCGCTCCTGTATTCTCACTCGTATACAACACGGTCCTCGCAATTCTCTCCCACAAAGTGCATCGCCAATCCCCCACCTCCCCCATCCACCCACCCGACCCTCCTTCGTCTCACTCGAGTAACGATTTGTTTACCAAATAATCTCACGCGGGATTATTTCTCGAGCTCCGATTTCTCGAGTAAACTTTTTTTTTGCTCCTTTCAAGCCTCTCGATGCAAAACGAAAAACTATTAAAGGAGGCGAGGGAACGAAGAAAAAAAAATGAAAAAGGTAAAGGAAACTCGTTTTATTGATCGATCGAACGAGAGCTGGATTAAAGTGCTCCGATTCTAAAGACCGTTGTTCTCGTACGCCAATACCCACTTGGACCTCGCAGTCATCGAAAGTGTCTTCACTTTTATGGAATATTTGGAATTTGAAACCTTTTTGTTAATTAAATAAATTGCTTGTTTTTTAGGTCCAAAAATATTGCGTTGTTTTTTCGACGTAAAAAAAGTTTTTTTTTTCCATAAAAAATATGACTAGTTTTTTTAGACAGAAAGTATCCTTAGCTTTTCGTAGACAATAAAATATGTCTAATTTTTTTAGACCAAAAAGAATGTCTAGTTTTTTTAGACAAAAAAGATCGATTTTGCGTTAGATGAAATCTTTTCTAATTCTTTTACATAAAAAACACATCTAGGATTTTTAAACAAAATTTTTTAAAATAAGTTTATTTATTCAAATTGATTTATTTATTTATTTATTCAAAAAAAACTTATTTATTTAAAAATGATTGATCTACAAAATTTTAAAATGATAAAAAAAATGTATTTATTTAAAAATAACTTTATTTACAAATAAACGAAAAAAAAAGTTTTTTCCGGTAGAAAATAAGAGACACGTCCAGATGTTTTTTAATGGATGTCGTATTTATTGTTTTTTCTTCTTGGCCACCCTGCATGCACAGCGTATGCAGGGTGGCCAAAATGCATCCATCCAACTGCACAGGGTGTGCAGTTTCCAAACGTGTACAAATCTTCACGCATACGGATACGTACATCCTAAACTCGTAATGATTACGACGCACACGTGGGTAAACGCAACAAGTACCGAGCGGTCATGTGAACGTATATTGTTTTCTTGGATATTAGCATCGTCGGTGATGGTGGTCGGGCGAGTTATTACCGTGGCTTATTAAATCTTGGAATTCCTCTCTCTTTATCTCCCTTGTGAGGAGACGTTTCTCGGTACTAAAGTCATTGCCCGTGTGCGGCTATTACAACGACACCGAGGTCGTCTCTGGATCCGTCTGGTGCCTGTCTGCGACTCGAGAACTAGAGAGAGAGAGAGAGAGAGAGAGAGAGAAGAAAAAAAAGCATTATATGAGAGATAAAGAGACAGAGATAGGTAGGGAGAGAGAGAGATGATGATGATGATGTATTTTATTCTCCCTAGTAAAAAAACTATCACGCAATTTGAGATAAAACCAATTTTTTAAGAAAAGAAATATAGAAAGTTAAACAAAATAATAACTAAATAAAAATATAACAAAAATATCAAAAACGCAATTGTAATAAAAAAATAACCAAAAAAAACGTACTATAACCTTAAGTAACAAAACAAAGGCAAAAATGTTCAAAAAATATTCACTCTCTGCACGAAAATTGACTAAACATTAACTGACTCATAACTTAAAAATAAACTTAAAAATAAACTTAAAAATGAACTTCAAAATCATTTTGAAAATAAACTTCAAATTGATCTTAAAAATAGATTTACAAATAAATTTAAAAGTAGACTTAAAAAGAACTCAAAAATAAACTAAAAACTATAAAGTAAAAACTAAAAGACAGAGGAGAAAGGAAGAGAAAAACATTATAAGGGAGACAGAGAGAGGAAGGGGGAGAGGTAAGATGAAAAGATCCGAAGACGAGCGCTCGCGACACGAAGAAAAGAGTCACTCATAGGAATCCGCGTGACGGATGAGTACGCGTGTCCGCGCATGAGTTTCGACCCTCTTTACGATCCAGCACCACCGCTGCCCGTTCACCGCACATGTTGTCCCTTATCATTGTTCTCGTGGCTCATTTGAATTTTTTTCGATTTTCCTTCGAGGTACCAAACTTACTCGGCTGCGTTTCCTGAATTACGAGGAGAGGGGTACAAAGGGCCGAGGGACAAAGAGTGCATCGGTGCAAAAACCCTTGGCTTTCCTCAACGATTTTTTTACCTGTATTGCCAATCAACGAAAACGCTCGAAATTGCAACGATTCTTTTTTCTTCTTCATTTACTTTTTTTTATTAATATATTAATATTTTTTATATTTATTATAATATTATTAATATTTAATAGTTATTAATATTTTTTAATACGAAAAGCGTTACACCAAATTTAGCAAATCTTTTTGTTTTCATAAATTTACTATTTTAGTATATTTTATTTTTATGAAATGTCTTTTTATTATTGTTGTGATAATAATAATTATTATCAATATATTATGTATATAGATGTATTATTATAGTATATATTATAATATAATAGTATTGTAGTAACATTATAATAATTATTATAGTATTAATAATAACAATAAAGCAAGTACTAATAAATAATAGAAAGACTAGTCATAAATACAAATGAGTTAGTAAAGATAGTCAAGATAAAAAAACACTTCGTGTATAAACGTACTTATTTATTTTCATTTTTCCTCAAGCCCTGAAAAAATTAATATTAATATAAAAATATATACATAAAAATCAATTCTTAATTAAAAACGTAATTCAGGATTTTTTTTCGAAATGCAATACTAAACTATAACAAAATGGGAAAAATATCGATTTTTTTTAAGACGTCACAATGAGGTTCTCTTCAAGATTCTCCCTTAAGGGTAACAGAAAAAAAAAAATTGAAACTTTTGTGAAAAAGTTTCGAAACATCTCGAGGTCTAGTAAAATGGTGCAAGCTAAGAGAATTAAGAAAGGGTGTGTATATGAGAAGTGTATTTGTGTGTATATGAGAAACACGCGTTCTTTTGAGCCCTGGACGTCTATATAGGGCCTGACTGGAGCTTGCGTGCCTGGCATTGTGCTTTACGATTCTCATTTCCCGCAACGTCATTCCGCGAGGCAACGTCGTCCCAGTAGTCTTCTATACGTGTTTCCCCACATATTCCCATATACGAGGACACATTTACGGTGAACACACTTCGGCACTCCGGCTTTCTATCTTTCTTTCTTTCCTGTTTCGTGTCCTCCCAACGTTCAACCCCTTTAATCGTTTCCCACCCTCCAATCGTTTGACGTTTGGTCCTCGAAATACCGAGTTGTCTTTTTTTCGTTTTCGTCGCATATAATTTTGATCTCAACGGGTTGTTCAACGATTCCTGAGATTCTCGCTTCCTCAATGGAAGTCCGAAGTCTTTGAAGCTTTAAAAAGGCATGTAATCAGATGTTTTCATTTTGGAAAAAATTCTTGATGGGGAAAAAATTACTTTTTGGCATGTTGAATAAGTTCTCGCTGTTTTTTTATTTCGTTCAATTATTTTTTACCAATTCAATGTTCTATTAGGTTCGTAATGGTTAACGTATGCAGAAGCTGGTAAATTTATAGGTTTAAAACTGGTAAATAGGTTTTCTGAAAAATTTGAAAATAATTGATGTATTTGATTTTATTAAGATTAATAATTGATCAAATATAGAAGGATCTCGTCGATTCTTTAATATCCATCGAGTGATACCACAAAGCCATTTCGGAGCCCGAAAAAAATCGAGATTTCTCCGATTTCGGGCAAAACAGCTGGAACTTATTCAACGTACGAATAAATCAATCCAAACGAGTATTGAAGACTTTCGTTGGTTCATCAACATCCTCAAGGACCAAACTATTTCGAACTGAAAAAAAAATTCAAATCTTCAAAAAATTTAACGATATCCAATAATCATCCACTGTTTCGTTTTCCCATGAAGATTATTACATCATCCAAAGAATTCTGGTAAACCCAACCCTTGCAAAAACAGCGGGAACTTATTCAACCTGGAAATAAATAAATTCGAGCCAATCCTCAGCTTCAGTATCTTCAAGCATCCAATACCACACCTGTCAAACACGTGTCAAAAGCCAGTCCAACACTTTTTCTCCTTCTCTAGATCGACGTATCCAAAAGAACTCCAAAAAATAAATTTCCATCTATCAACTCCCTCCTAGCGAGGAAAAGAGCCACGCGACAGCAATTAAACAAACTTTTTCCTCACGTGAGTAGGAACAAGAGTGGGGCAAGAGGAATCGTAGGAAAAGGCTGTGGGAACATGGTTGAAGGAAGGAAGGGAGGGGGGGCGATCCCTCTTGATGGAGAGTGGGCCATCAAGAGGGTTGTACCGGTTGGGAGGGAAACGAGGAGGCCAAGGGGTAAACGTCAGGGAGAAGTGGAAGTTGAGTAGATGTAGGAATGACACGAGTGGTTATCTCACCAGCCACGCGATATTGTCATCAGAGAGGCAAGAGACGGGAGGTGAGGAGCTTGGACATGAGAGGGAGGAATAGTAAGGACAAGAGAAGGGGAAGTCGTACTGGATGTCTGATAAGATCTCCTTGAAGGGCTTTCTCTCTCTTTCCCCCCCCCCCTCCCCTTTCTCTCTCTCTCTCACTCTCTCTACCTGGCTTTTGCCTGGTGAAAAGCAGCCAAGCGAAACGAGATGGAAAGCACGAGTCCAACAGTGAGTGTGTGGCCTTTCCCTGCCGCAGACCGGACATTTCCACTGATAACGTATATAGAAATACGTGGAACGTTGAATGATCGTCCCCTAGCCCCACCGAGGGAATGATCCCCTTCGCTACCTGGTCATGGGCGCGCTCTCTTATCTGACACGCGAATTAGTTCAACAGATTTCCCTTTTCTCTTTTCGCCTTATTATATTTATTTTGTTTTATTGTGATTATTATAATTATTTTTTTTATGATACGTTAGAATAGTAATAATATTGAATAGTAAATATTTTCATATTGTTATTAATAAATTTGTTTACATCATGATTTTCATTCTTTTTATTATCGATATTTTGTTTTATATTATTGTTGATAACTGATCATTCAGTTTTGTTGCTTTTTTCAAAGTTTACTGAAAATTATTCGTGGTAATGCAATCCGTGATATTTTTATTATTCTATTTAAATATTTAAATAGTTATAATTTGATAATTTTATTATTCTATATAAATAATAGTATTTAAAGGAAATGCACATTTTCATTAATGTCAGATATGATTTTAATTAGACTACATATATTTCAATTACACAATGTCATCGCTTCATTTATCTTCCATGAATTATAAATTAATAAAAATAACATTTCGCATCATAAAAAACATTTTCAATAAAAATCATAAAATCCTCAATATTCATTACAAAAATCATATATTTTAATCCTTCAATTGAAAAACAGTTAGAAATCGACTGTTCCCCCAAAACTATCAACACGTGCTTCTTATTCAAAAGCTTCCATGCTAAACGACAATTGGCAAACAAAAACCAAAATCGAATTCGTAAATTTTGGATTCCGGAACTGATCTTTTTCTTCACGGAATCGAGAGTACCACTCTGTACTTTATCGATGCACTCGTTCTCGCGGTCTTTTAAAATTTCAAACGCCCCGCTCGTCGCCCCCCCCCTTGCCTCCTCATCCAAGTCCTCGTAGTTGCCTTCCTAGAACGGAGATTGTGTTTGGACAGGAGGTCGGAAGATTTATCGATAGCGGGCTGCCGCTAGCTACCGCCGTCTCCGATACTTTACGATCGCCCCCCCCCTCCTCCTCTTTCTCTCGTTCTTCCATCTCGTTTGCCATCCCTCCCTCCTCCACTTCTTATAATGCAGTCATCGGCAGACGTGACAGCTCGAGGTAGGCAACTCGAAATTATTATTCTCTCAGCCGATATTTCCAATCTTCTCATCGGGCAGCCCGGAGAATCGGCCCCCGATATCTCGGTCCATTGTGAAACTGGAGCATGCGCGATGAAGAAAATTGTCGGTGGAAAGACGCATGCGGGGTAGGCAAAGAGGAGGCAACGGTGGCGAACGAGAATTATTCGTGTTGACGTTTCGAGGCACGTACACGAAAAAGCTGTTGCGTCTATATTTCGTCAAACGAAGAGAGTCCAAGGGAAAGAGAGCGAAACCGAGGCTGCGAAATCATCTCGCTTTGGCATCTTCGAGACTGAAAAGGGTTAACGCGTTGATCACGATTTTTCACGATTTTAATAACGGGTCGTTAAAATTCTGTCGGGGATCGTTAACTTTGATTCCTGAAACGCCGTTTGGGGAAAAGAAATCGGCGGTTTTGGTTTTTTTGATGATGGTTTTGATTGCGCTTAGAAGGGATTGCCTAGTGTGTGGAAATGGGAAAAAAGGAAGGTTTCGCGGGCGGCAAGAGGGCACGGGGAAACTGCGGAAAACTCGAGTCGGTATAGGCGTGCAGCTCCACAGCTGTCAATCGCCCTATTCATAGGGAATTATACATACCTGATGATATTCATAAGTACAGGAGGGCACGGGGAAACTGGCCAAAACTTGTGTCGATACAGACTTACACTTCTCTTAAACTGTCAAGCTGTTCCAGCCATGAAAATTCGACATTCCTGATGGTATTCATAAATACAAGAGGGCATAGGGAAATGGCGGAAACTCGTGTCAATACAGACTTACACTTCTCCTAAACTGTCAAGATGTTCCAGCCATGAAAATTCGACATTCCTGATGTCATTTAAAAACGCAAGAGGGCACAAGGAAACTGTCCATAACTCGCGTCCATATAACCCTACTTTTTTGCTCTTTTATATTTTTTTACTGGTAAAAGAGACCCAATCGATGTGCGATCAACAAGGTAATTCAAAGCTGCCTTTCGTCTGGAAAATGAGCGAAGAAGCTGCAGCTGCACGAAATAGCGCGCGAATTGGCGGTCGGAAGTACCACGCGTGAATAGTATCGTCGCACGTGCTAGTTTCGCTACTCGCGGGCCATAAAGATTCCCGATACGCTGTCTCGCTGTTTTTATCGCGGCCAGGCCAGCATTCTCGATACTTAAACGTCGTTCAATTGTCTCGAAGCGTAACACGAATAACTCCAATGCGATCACACTCGCCTTCCTCATCGTTTCTATCGGCGTTATCTCAGCGATGCGGAGTATTTCTATCGAGCTGGAATCGTCAATTTTCAGACGAAATGAAATTCCAAGCTGCGATGGAAATTCCGAGTTCATTCGAAATTGCATTAGAATGCTTTTGGATTTGCATGGACTTTTGGATGGTCACGGATTTTGTAAAGTTGGCTTTTAAATGCAAGATTTTCATCTGCGTTATTTCTTCAAGCTCTTCTTCTTCTTTTTCTTTTTCAAGGTATTCAAGATGGCGAAGAAAAGTGAAAAATCGAAGAATTTCTAGTAATTTTTCAGAATTTATTTCCATCAGTTGTGGGGTTTTGAAGTTTGAGAAAACTTAGAGAATTTTAGGGAATTTTTTTAAGCATTTCGGCGCCTAAATTGGCTAAGAAAAGTGGCAATATTTATAAAATAAGTATTGTAAAATGTAACACTAATGCAAACCGTCCGGCTTATTAAATTCAAAATAAACAAATTTGATTAAATTATATAATAGTGCCTACTTAAATACCCTCTGAAAATAAAATAGTTATTTAAAAAAATCATTACTACATATATAAAAGATATGCAAAAAAAATTATTCTTCAATATTACACGACTTTTTAAAATTTGTTTGTTCTGCAGAATTACCGAATCTCTTACATCCAAAAGAAAAGTAACTTTCCGTTTTAGACCCAAACAAACCCAAACAATCCCTTAACCCATACAAAAGAAAAGTAACGTTCCGTTTCGGATGTTGAAATTTTTTGTTTGGGTTTGTTTGGATTTTTTTTTGCA
>JAPYZJ010002912.1:0-18529 GCA_030522765.1 Ophioninae sp. B BG-2022a | reverse complement strand
TCCGTTTGCGGCACGCGTCAGAAAAATCCCTATTTCGGATCCGATCTTTCAAAATTTCCATTTCCTTCGATTTTAATTTTCCCTCTTCGATTCCCTCGAATCTTTCGGGAACCGCGGCCGTATCGTTATTCACGTGTGCGTGTGTTGTTTCTGAGTTTTTTGTTTTTTTTTTTCGTTTCTGTTTTGTTTCACTTTTTTTGTTCTATAGTTTATTCGACAAGCATTGGGTTCCATGTTGGTCACCGTGCGTACGGTAATTCAAATGTAAATCAATGACTGGCCCGTCATTTTTTTTTTTCGTGCGTCGTTTTTACCCGCATTCGCGACAAAAACGTGACCCTCTTTACCCCACGGTGACAGTTTCCGACTAATTAGCTTACTGATAACTTACGCGTTTTAATATTTTTCATTCGTTCATTTTTTCTTTCCGATCTTTGTTCTTAGAGACATTACGGACATTACGGAATTCATAAAGCTTTGGATTGCAATATTTTTCTGATTTTGGATTCTTTTTTGTACATGGATTTTTGAAACTTATAGCGATAATTTAAAGATATGTATCACTCGAATCTCACTCGAGGAAGGCTCGTGTCAAAGTTTGCCACAATCATTATCAAGCCCTTATGCATTATATATATGCAGGAAGGTCCTCTAACATTCCAATAGCTAATTGACTAAAGAGATTCTTGTTTGCGATGCTTCATTTTCATCGAAAAATAATGAGGCTTACCTCCATAAACGAGCAGTTACAATCCGAGTAACGAGATTCAAGTTACAGTGCTGCTTTTCCCCCTTCCCTTTTCTCCCCTCTCTCATCATCGAAACTAAACAATTCCTACTGGAAAAAAAATGTTCAATCGCAACGCTTCCGAGTAAGCAGCTCGTTATTCTTACACTTGACAATCTATATTTGTACATTTATATATCGGCACAAAATGTTTGTATACGAAGAAGCGTGCTGATTAGAAAAAATGAGGACCTCAATATCCTTGAAACATGAGGCTTGAATCACTCGACTATTCATAAATAAAAATGGGCGTGTGTTCGAAATTGAACGAGGTGCGCAGAAAGGTGTTTAACCGTCCTTCAATGACCAGGTACCCGGGTATCCATTTCAGCTTTGCAGATAGAATTTATTAACTTTTTCTTCAAAAAAGCTGTATAACCGTCTGGATCCCAGAAATTTAAGTAGTTCGAAACCCAATTTTTGTCAAATTCTTTTATAATCAATTATCTAATAATAGTTATTAACTATGAAACGATCAAACGAAATTATAAACGATATTGTTTATTATTTATTTTAAAGTCAAATTACCTCAATACTTTAATAGGTAGTCTCTTTAGTGTGTATAAGCCCGACGTTCATGCATAATAATTTCAGTGGGTACCCGGGTGTCTGGTTATTGAACGAAAGAGGTATCAAGTTTGATAGTTAATAACTATTATTAAATAATTGATTATAAAAAAAAATTGACAACAATTGGGATTCAAACTACTTAAATTTCGGGGATCCAGACGGTTATACAGTTTTTTTAAAGAAAAAGTTAATAAATTCTATCTGCAAAGCTGAAATGGGTACCCGGGTACCTGGTCATTGACCGGACGGTTAAAATTGATGTGGCCTTTTACATATACATATAAATATATATATTTACACATGTACATATATATATACATATATATACACACAAATTTATATAGCTCGATTGATCGTGCAAGAAAAGTCGTTATTATATATTCGTCGGGGGTTGTCGTGTGCAGGTACGATATCACGTATGAAAGTACGCGAGTGCTCCGACAGATATTGAATTTTATTATATGTTTACGCGATCGAAAATGAATTAATTAAGATCAACGACGATGATGTTTATGCTGTATTTGTATCGTGGCTCGGTTACTTCATGCCAAAACTTGTACGAGTACGCGCGAACGTAACCTTCGATGATCGGGATATTTCATCGCGATCCAAGCGAAAATTCGATGGTACATTTTTAGTCACAGGCGTCGCGCGTTTTTTTCTCGTGTCAGTTGAACGATTGTACAAAGTGGAGTGGAAGATCGAACAGCGGTGAATTTTGCGATGCATCGCGATTATGAGTACACGAGATATATATTTATATAAATTTACGTGAATGCGTGTGTACGTGGGCGTGTTTTTTCGAGAATTAATAATTACGCAAACGCCGAGTTCGAATCGTTGCCTCTTTCGATTCGCGGGGAAAAAAATAAAAATGAAAAAGGCCGCGAAAAGAAAATTTAATATGGTGAGAAAAACAACGGGACGAAAGGAATGAACGAATCGATATGACGGTAATAGCGCCAGATTTTCCTAACGCGTATCATCGAATATTAGCTGCAACCTCGTTTCGTAAGGATTATTGAAAAGTACGAGATTTTTCAGTGACTTCTTCCTCGCGACGAGTCAAGTTTGATATTGTCTTCGTTTCATCATTGTTCCATATATTTGTAGGAGTGTTAATGTACTTGTATCATACCATTTCGGGAATGGATTTCTTCCAATCGACGATTCTTCCTCTTTGGATATTTATACAACGTTATAGATACTTTCGGTTATTATATAGTTTAGTGACTTTTTTCTGAAAATTACAAAAAATTGCGCCGCTTTTTTTTTCCTTTCGCCATTCGTATCGTTTTTTTTTCTCGAAAGTACCTAATGATGTTATGTTAGGTGAAAATGATTTTTTGAATTTCCCGATCTTTTTTTACGAAAAAAGAAAAATACGTTTGAGAGAATTACAGAATTTTGTGAGGTTCAGAGTTTTCACTTTTTTTTTTAAGCAATCATTCGTTACGTCATTGGTCATATTTTTCACGTTCGACGATGCAATAATCGAAAACAATGCGTGAAATCGTACGCGAAATTCGGAATACCGTCGTTTGAAACAAAAGTTCGAAAATCATCGACCCGTATGGTATTCACGTCGATCGTATGAAGGAAAAATCGCAAAATACTGGAACCTAAAAAATTGTCTCGCTCCAAACGTAACGTCATTGTTTCCACTACAAAAAAGTGAAGTACTACTTGAAAAACAATTCGTAATTTAAAAAGATGGGTTCCTCTGACGCAACACCATTATTTTTGTGGTTTTGTAGTTAAAAATTGAAAAATATACATTCCAGCTCCATATTTAGGGAAAAGTCACTGAACTATGCAATTATCAATACTTTCGATACAGATGAATTGTGAATGCGTGTTATAAAAGAAAATGGACATATATATGTATATATATAAATACAGGGGTCCGGTAAACAATGGATAACCTTGAATGTGTTTCAGTATATCTTATACCACTTTAGAAAAAAATACGAAAAGAAAATATATCATAAGTAGTACCAAAGTTATGATTTTTTAAAAAATCTAATTTTTTTTACCTTATTTCACTTCTGAACACCACTGGGATGAACACCACGATCAGAAATGAATCGATTCCATCGGTTTTTTGTTGTTTTATTCATTCATTTCTGATCGTCGAGTTCATAAAAGTGAAATAAGGTAAAAAAAATTAGACTTTTAAAAAAATCATAATTTTGGTACTACTTATGATATATTTTTTTTTCGTATTTTTTTCTGAATGAATAAGATATACTATAACACATTTCAAGGTTATCCATTCTTTACCGGACACCCTGAATATATGGGAATAATTAACGTGATGTGCAACGATTGCAGATAATTAAGTTGTTTCACGATCCGTCCACGAGGGATCGCTGGATCCCCCGTTTTGTCACTTATACGAATTCATATACGAAACATACACACGCATACCGCGTGTCCCCAACCGAAAGTGTTGCGAGCATCGATTTCCAAAAACAAATTTTGAAATACATGTTCCAAGTGCTTTTTAAATCTATCGAGACATTTCGTAAGAATGTACCGTTCAAAAGTGTGATCTTGTCGCAATTTTTAAATTTAACCGTCACGTAATTTTACGTCACAGTTACCAACAAGTTTCATCCAAGAGTCCTCTTTTTTTGCCTTTCGGAATAACGTTTTTGGTCCAAGCACTTTTTGCGATGTGGCTTTTTGAAACGCTAACGTATATATGCGTTTAATTAAAAATTATATTGTGACCGTCCATTTCCAAAAAAAAGGGTCGTGACGATCTTTGGGATATTTGAGGTGACCTTTTGAATCGATTTGTCCTTGGAAAAAAACAATCACTGTAACGTTAAAGCGCGAAAAAGAAAAACATTTCGAAAACATAAAAATGGCATTCAGTAATACAAAAGGAAAGTCTTTGATGATAATACGTCATTGCAATGAAAAACAACAATAAATTATCAACGTCGTATCGATATCGATAATTCAAACTTCATTTTGAGAAACTTTGAAACTTCAGTTTGAAAAATTCCGTTGCTATTCGCTTGTCACGATTCTCAAACCTAAAAGTGCAAATCTTATTTTCCGGCGTTCTGGATGCTCGAAAATGGCCCTCAGGGACTGAAAAATCGAAAACGTTTAAACTCGTAAGTATTGAAAACGGATCGTTATAATCTCAGAAATCAGAATATCCATAGATCCTGTCAATGTTTTCATTGGCCAACATTGTGCGAGAAAATGCAAATAAAGTCCGAAAAATTGGTCACTTTAACGAAAGTATATTCTAGAAATAAACCATGCATTTTTACAGATTTTTTCATGAAGACAAAAACGACCCAGGTTCGCGTGATTAAGGTGCCTCAAATACCATCACGGGTTAAGGGGTTAAGAAAAACCAAAAACAATGCCCGATTAATTTTTGGAAGGTTGCCAAAGACGAGTGATTTGACAATTTATAAACTAATATCAGATTATTAAATAGTGCAATCAGGAGCGCATGAAAAAATAAGTACGAAATGTGACCGATGGTTGAATGAGGCAACATCATGCCAACGCCCCTACAGTCATCTATTACGAATGTAGATTTTTCACGATAAAGTTTACCATATGTATACTCAAATTTAATTTATAAAAAATTTGAGTGGCTGTAAAAAAAAGGGATGAAATAAATTATTTAAATTTGCTGAACACGCTTCCAAAAAAATTGTTTTTTTTTTCGGAGTTACGAGTGATTAGCTTGCCACGTGTGGTCTAACGTATATACGTTTGTGTTTCAATGACAATAAGAAATAAATAAGTACGAGCCAAACTCAGCTGATGGCGGTTCTTTGACTCGATAGACAAGCTTAGACGTTTCAAGGTTTCTCATAATTGTACGAGTGTGGGGTGAGTTGCATTTGCTTGGTACACCGTGTATATGTATTTATCACCGTGTACATGTATTTATCAGCGCGAAGCGACGGTCTCTTTTGAAAGCGGAGTTTGCCAAGTTGGCAAGATCTGATATTCTCCCTTCCGTAGTCCTTATCGAAGACTCACCTCTTTTGCGGTTTCGCTGAAAAGCAGCGGTGGCGTCCCCGGTCTTCGTTATCTTGAAAGTGATAACGGGTCTGTGATCAATGTCGTTATTGGTTGCTCTCGGATTCGTAACGACAATTTTGATGGTCGCGAATCCCCAGAGCACGGAACGGTACCGCGTTTCTGTTCACGCTTTGTTGGAATATTTGTTGTTTGGAAATTTATAAAAATTTTCGAAATCGATTCATATTTTTTCAATTGATTCATATTTTTCAAAATTGATTCATGTTTTGCAAATTTATTTATATTCTAGGAATTTATTCATTATTTTCGAAATTGATTCATATTTTTGGGGTCGATTAGTATTTTGAAAATTAATTCATGTTTTTTAAATCGATTTATATTCCGAAAATTGATTCATATTTTGGAATATTAATGTTTTCACTGAACCTAAAAAGAGTGTCCGTTCTGATGCTTGCAATGAATACGAATTTTCATTCCTTTTTTGTAGACGAAAATTCATTTTCGGGAATTAAGCTTTTTATAAAAATATGGTAGAAACGGTAGACCGGTGTTCAGAAAAAATTGCGCATGCACAAAATTGTCGTGTTTTTCAGCCGTTTGCCATTTCAGGGTAAGCTTGAAATTAAAAAAAAGACACCGCTTTCGTACGGTAACACAGTTTTCTTGCCCAATGCATTACATATTAGTCCAATAATAATGGCGATAAAAATTTATCAATCGACCGAGTTGTACATTTTTTTTCTCTTTTTTCCATTAATTTCCTCTTCAAGTTTTGTGATTAATAAATTTCTTCACTTTTATCGAATCAGATCGAAAGTTTATAACGACCATTGTTTACCGATCGTGGTTACGGTTGGAAGCGATACGAGATTTCGATCAATCCAACGTAACATCCTCGATTTCATCTTTGTGGATTCGACTTTCGAGTGCATTCAGACTAACCGGAGAATCAATATCTATAATTCTCTCTTCGACTATCGAATCGTTCTTGGCTGTGATATTTTTGTCACCTCGCTTCGATCGATAAAGAGGATTTTCGAATGTTTTGCTGCTGGACGAGGCAGTTGGCCGATCGATATCCCTCGAGTCGATCAACTTCTCATCCTCGATAGCGGGTATTGCGTCGCCGTCGATCGTCACGTCTCCTTCCGGTACGTTCTCGAAGCGTGCGAACCCGAAGAAACCTCCAGGCTTCGTGGTCATTTCAGAAGCGCCCCCGACAGCTCGAAAAGATGTACGGGCTTCACGCCATAAGTATATCAATCTGTGACGAAATACAACAAATCCAAGTGACTGTAAATGAGAAAAAAAATCTTCGTTGCGTAACGGTTTAACCCATATAGAAATTTGAATTGAGAAAAACAGCTAGCCCTGATTTGCAGTCCATAGATAGAATTAGGTGCAGTAAAAAGAAATCCATTATTCTCTGGAGTCACCCAATCACAAAATGAATCAAGCAATCATAAAACTGTCGCTAAAGTTTGTTTAGTACGAAATCTCATCTTCCTAACGCCATCCAGTGTAACCCTATAGGACTTGAACAAAGCGGGATACAGATATAACTAAAACCATCTATTGGACAAATCATGGATTTATTTTTACTACACCTAATATCAGACTTTGATCTGGCTTCCATCTTGGAACAGATTTGTCCTTGTTATGTTAGATGTCAGTCCAAAGATCCTGATGCGCCGAGGAATAGATCGAAAAATAATCGGACACAAACGAGGAAATTAAAAACATCACGTTCCAGCGTTTTTGTAGTGTTCAAGGGGGTAAAATCGCGAGGGTACGCAATATATTATTTGAACAATGTTCATCGTTGCATCCTCCGTTATGTCAGCATATAGGTAATAGTCGTTGAAGAAAACTATTGATGAAGAAAAATGATACGGTGATAAAACAAAGCACACAGTTACAATAAATGTAATCATATTTTAACATTAATAAATATTAGTATATTTTAGATTACCCAAGAAGTACTGTTCAACGATAAGTCGAATTTTCAGTCTTATAGTCAGGAACTTCTGCCCTAATGGAAGACGTATATTTCCGGTTATATTTCCTCACGGGCTTGTACCTAAAGAACGACCGAAGGCTACGTCTTTTCTCCGCTAGATGGCTACCGGGTGCATATCTCTCGTTAATGCAACTGTGCATCCTATCGTATATATAGAGGGTTTTACGGTGTTTTCTGTGTACGATGTTTTACTGTGTTTTCTACGTACTGCGAATACCGTAAACGTACACACCTTTATACCCTTTGTGCACGTGCGCTCTTCGATATATTTGAACCCTTTTCACCTCGCAATTTTCTCACAAAAAAAATACATTCCTAGTGTTTTGTAATCGTCTCTTCTTACCGATTGCGATTCATTTAGCTGTGCTAAAACGAAACGTTTTGGTTTATCGTTTATTTGTATTACTTGTTGGGTTCTGAGTGCAGTAGATGTTTTGAAAAATATTTTAGCTGCTCGAAAGCTCTCAGTACGATCTGTACAGTTGAATTTGGTAATACAGTCGTGAGCTCGGAGTTCATTGGTCCCTGCATCTGGCATTTTAGGCGCCCGTGCCAATTATGCATAACGACGATATTTTATAGCTTCGCGAGAACACGACCTAATATCGCGCTTGACGCCTCCAGGTGCCCACGCTTTGGGGTTAGAGAGTTTCCGGCGATTTTCGGCACACCAGCGAGCGCAAGTTTTATTTTACCAGTTCTCTTCCACTCCTCGTTCTCCCTAGTTACGTCGCATTGTATTCCACGCGAGAATTTTGCCGTTCCGATCTATCGTCGATGTAGGTCGCTGAAGAGAATCAACCTCCACATATGCGAGTGAAATAATAAGCTGCGTTTTCCCAGTGGTCGAAGAGCCGGGAGCTAATTAAACTCGGCACAACAACCGGACGAGTACTCTATACCTGAGGGTCTGCTGAGAAGCACTCGCGTACGGCGTCAATTTGTTTCGTCTGTAAACGTACGCGACACGATCCCGGAGTGACCTGAAAATTGACGACAGCTGGCCAAGCGATCGCTGCTCACGAAAGTTAGACAATAATTGAAATATCGAGTCGCAGACGGCAAACAGTGCAAGTTTAAACGCCAGTTACTACGGCAACGATAGAATTGGACATTCGAGTTTAAGCGAAATAGCTCGTAATGATGAACAGCTGCTCGAACACGCGCAAACGATTTCCTCCTTCCACAGCCACAATAATTACTTTAAAAAAAACTTAATTAATTATGGTGCCATCCTGATGTTGCATACGGGGTATGGCAAAAACCAAAACATCCTGGTCTTGAAAATTGCCGCGGGAGGGCCTATAAGTGTGGAAATCTATGAACGCAAATAAAGTGCTTCATATTCCGCATAATTACTTTTTCTCTTGTAAGAGACGATATATACACGCGAAGATTGCACGTGTCGTCAAGAGAGCTTACAAACGGCGATAATAGTCGGAAAGAGCTATGTGAGGATTCTAGTTGTAGATGTGAGAGCCCACGAGTATTACTCTCTTCCTTTTTCTTTTTTCGTTTCTCTGTCTCTCTTTCTCCACCTTCCTTGATCTCTTTCTCTCGCTCTGTCCCTATTTTCTCCTTTTTTTCTCCCCATTTCGCGTTTTTCACTCATTCTCTATCTTTCTCTTTTCCTCTCTTTCTCTCTCGATTTCTCATGTATCTTCAACGAGGTCGAGTGCGACAACGAAAATATGAATTTCAAGTAAACGTATATAAATAAGTGGTGCAATAGCGCCGTGAGTGAATATTTTTCCTGAAGGTCAAGAAGAATAGCTGTACATTCATAATGGGCTCGTGAAAAAATTGGCTCCAGAAAAAAAAAGTATCGTAATGATAGTTCGAGGTTCCGAACGAATTTTCACATGTTGAAAACAATTTCATCGTCGTTTCATCGAACAATTTCATCGAACCGCCGACGAGAGTCAGCAAATATCCCGTGTTTCAATATTGCTCGAAACTCAAGCAGGGGTGGTGTTATACACGAGAATTGCCTAAAAGCTCGTACGATCGATCGGAGGTACCTATGAGCCGAAGAGGGACTCAGGAAATTAATTTAATGTACCCTGGAAAGTAAATTAGAATATTCCTCGTCTTGCTTTTTCAAAACGTGTTACTATCAAGTACTTATTAAAAAAAAAACGTAATAAATTGTCTTACCTAAATTTGGGTCTCTTATTAATAATTAGTTTCGATGATGAACAAACGAGAAAAACGCAGAATAATTTTTCGTTGTCTTGAATTAATAGAAGTTGGTATAAACTTACTGCGAGTAGGAGTAGCCGAAGTAGGGAAACGCGACGAGCATTATTAGTATCAGAATTAAGGGAATGCCCAGCATTGGTCCAAGTATCGTGTTTACAGAAGAATCCTTAACGGCGACACCGGACACCATTTTTTCTATGACCAAATAGTTATCATCTGGAATGAAACACAAAAATGGTCAGCAACAGTAAAAAATTCGACGCACGGCCACATGAAATGTTTACAGCTTTTTTTCATTTTTGGTACTAACTACGAGAATGTTACCAATACGTATCAAGAAATAATTAAATCAAGCGTGCGAATGAGATCGCAAAGTCATCGTGCGAAATTTTGCATTCTTCAATTATGAGTAATATTGAAATTTGCAAAAAAGAATTGAATAAGAACATTGTTAATAGATAAAAAATAATATATATATTCACCTATTGTTTCTTAAAAATGTAAATTACGAGTTACGAATCGGTCATGGTATTATTATTATCAGTACCACCTGTATATAACAATAATGATTATGGTCGTATTAATTACTTTAAAAAATACAAATAACTGGAATAGTTCAGTGGTGCCTGTTTTCTTCGACAGAAATATTGGTGTAATAAATACACGATGAATTTTCGAATATTGGAGTACAGGAAAAGGAAAAAGATCGAACCTCGGAGCATATCGGAAAGAACGTCGACGGCTTCTTGGCTATTTAGTCCGTTGTACGCTCCGTTCTCGGCTATCAAGACTTCGGTCTGGCCGTTCCACCTTTTTCTAACGTGCCACGTTATAACATCGCGGTAATTTTCCAAAGCCTCGTTCACCCGAGTTTCAAGCTTCGACAATGAAGCCTTGTCGGACAGAGCCACCCTGCCCCCGCAGTAATCACAGCAGTGTCCCTCTACCTGTATTTTTTATTCTGTTATATTTCTCTCGTAAAAATATGAAAACTATTATTTTGTAAATAATTCATAATATTATGTGTAGTCAAAAGAAATCCATGATTTTTGCCAATGGCTATAAAAAAGAATGCATTTCTTTTTACTACACTTAATGTGAATTTTTGCAGGCTGGGATTGAATAATTTATTATATAATATTGCCAAGTATTTTTATTTCGTTTCTTATGGCGTTTTAAAGCCGCGAGGAAAGTATTCTTTTTCAATTATTGAAAACCTTGAGTGGATATTCGCACACGGTAGAACCACATGTCTCGCCTTGCCACATGTACTGACAAACTTCCTCCGCCATCGCCTCATCCATGCCGTTGTGACAAGTGCAGTCGTTGCAAAATTGCAGTATCGCCGGTGCATACCTTTTGGGCCAAGAAACGGAACTCGCGTTAATCGCTGTGTTAATTAATCAGTCGATCTATGTTTTCTAAAATTCGATTGATAAGAATTTGTTATCTGTCAGGTTATGTTTCGGTGCAAAGATTATTAATTTCACGTATAAAATGTATGTCTATGCAGAGTCTCTGTTACATGTGCATTTCTTTTTATCGGTGAAAAGCGGTTCCATCAGGCTATTGTAGTTAAGGAACGTCAGACATTTTTTTCGGCTTGTTAAAAATTAATATCTGTCATATATTTTTACATGTTTTATATGTTTATAAATGTTGCTATTAAATATCCGTTCAAATATAAATACACTCCGTATATACACAGGGTGTTTTAGAAACCTATTATAATATTGGACATTCTGACAGACGAGTTCATGATGATCAAGAATAATCAAATATAAACTCAATAGAAGTTTGAGGTTTTCGAAATATTCACGCTTTATTAACACTCTTGAAAATCTCTAACTCAACGCGATAAATTTCACATAGCACAGATGTAAAGATATTTTTTTTTCCGGGATATTTTTTTTCGAATGATAACCAACTTAGTATCTGAAAAATGAGGAATATCGGTTCCAGAGAGTTAAAAATGTTTAAGGCGAAACAGTAATCCTTGAGAAAATTGTTTAAGCGATATTGGTCAGTCGGGAATCATTTTCAAATTTTCCCGTTCGAAAATCATTAAAAAAAGTAAATTACGTGACTGTCAAATGATTCTCAAAGAATTCACGCGGTCTCTCGGCCAGCTGTGTCCATTCCCAACGATTGAGGGTTGTTTCCTCGTCCGCGATTTTGATGCCTCGGACGTGGGTTTCGACGGTCGGGAGTGCCACACTGACAACATGATTTTTGCTTGGCAAAACAGCGATATCATTGTCGCAAGGGATTCTTTCGGCGTGAGGGGTCGCTGAGGTGTAACCGTCCCAATTGCGCCAATCAATCCACAAGTAAATGCCCTTCTTCGCCCACATAACATCTTTCGATGTTTTTTTCCGGTCGTTCAGCTGAAGAAAAATTTGCGTCACGTTGTCAAATAATGACTTTATCAGTCAAGCAGTCCCGTTGTCATTTGGATATTCTTATTTCGACAATTGCTCTGCACAATTACTTCATTAATTCGAACAGCCAATGAGAAACTTGAAACCTAATAGATGACCATTACAATCCATATCGACAAGCACCCAGTATTTATAAAAAATTCATTCATTTTCAAATTACAGGATATTCTCGTTTCATTCGTCAACCATTTTTTAAGCCTTAATTATATTCAGTTTAAGTAGTCACGCAATATATTTAGTGATCCACCTTTATACATCTTTTTCATATTAACTATAACTTCAGGAATACTATTTTAGAATGATCCACAAATTCGATTATTCATTTATTCTGCCACACTGAAATATCGGGTAACTTACCGCTAAAATTCCGTTCAGCCCCAGACACAAGGACCCTTCTCTGGGCAAAAGAATCTCACTGACTTCTAGATTTCCGGTATCCGGTAGTCCAACCGTGTGCCAAGTTTCCTTGGGGAAAATAACGCTACTATATGCATCCGGCAAGTGACCATCGATCCAGTTACTTCTCGTTTGCCATTCGAGATCGGGGAGCCAACGTTTCTCACTGCCAAATGAAACTCTTGATATCGCCATAAAAAGAAGCACTTGTAAATAGTGATTTTCAAATTGGAGCACTTTTCCTGAACGATTTCGCATCTTTATTTTAAATTGTTGAACTATTTGTTTATAGTCTCTTTGGTTACTTGATTTAGAGTACACACGGAAATTGTTGCTTCTAATTTGCCTTTAATACAAAACAAAGTTTTGAAAATGCTATGCTGATCAAATGTTCATTTTCCTGGCCTGTCACTTAAAAATCTTGCGCACAACTGAAATATCGAATCATCGACGTTATTCTGGTAGGCGTTTCCGGGCGGTCAAGACTTTTCCCGCAGGGATTTAACGCCATGTGTGTTCTCTGTACGCTATCTCATCGAGGATAAATGAATTATTGAATCAATGAGGCAAACTACATCACGGAGACCCTCCAATTATCAATCGCAAGTCTGGTGAAGAATCGGTCACCGTTCGGATCGAGCACGATCACCGGTGACTTTGAAACATTTTTTTTGCACAGTAATCATAATTAATATTGCACAAAAATAAAGCTCTATTTATAAAAGCCACTTTTTTTTGTAATATCTTTTAATGTTCATTTCGAGTTAATTTTGCAAATTTAATTCGAATTCAATTTTAGATGAAAGCTACCATATTTCCGTTCGGAATAAATGTTCGGATGTATATAAAAACCTTTGAATATTATTCAACATGCAAATTTATATAAATAATTCTTTTACCCCTCAGCAGTCTGGCTAAAACAGGATTTTCGTGTCGTTTTCGGATAGAAACAAAAGATTGTTTTATTTGTTCCGCAACTGATGGTAATCCCTGAAATTACTAAGATTAGTGGGATAGTATTCAGAGTCGATCGATATAGGCATGTATCGGTCTTGGAACAACCCCTGATTTATTATTAATTTTTATAGATGGACCAATCAAATGGGTGAACAAACTTTGATTGATATATCGTATCTACACCATGATCTCATAATTATCAACCCGAATACAACGATACTTTTATCGACGGGTCCAAACGAATTATCTGTAAAATTACAAGTCTACTTAAACGAAGACAAAAACGCTTCTCATTTCCGGTGATGCTTCGTTTTTATAGTTTTATTTCGACAGAAAGGGGGCGTTATTACAACGAATGACATGTCCTCGTATATTCAGGGAGTTATAAACGGTTTTATTCACATTATTTTTATAGGTCTAGTCAAATTTCACAAGATAGAGAAGTTATACTTAGTTTATGTGTATATCGCTACTAAGATACAATGAAATTCCAGCCTAATATTTTCTGACGGTATTTTTCATCAACACACAGCGACGAGACACAAATACAGGCATACTGATGTCTATTTTTATTTATACTGGAGAATAAACGATCCAAGATTCGTCGTTTAATGTTTGTGATCATAGGTAGGGGTGTAATCGTTTTTTTCTTGTTTTTTTTTTTTTTGGAAATACGGAAAAGTTTCACCGCATGATAGTTAGCCAAAAGAGTTTACGGGTATTCCCGAAACACCGGAGCACGTCAAAGTATTGATTTTTTTTTCTTCGTTCCATAATGAATAATTGACACTGATTTTTTTGTTTATTAAAATCAGTTTACTCTTTACAGGTCCGTTTCCATATCCATGCAGAGCAGCTTTTGGCCAGCGATAAATTCAGTCTAAAATTTCCTTGTGGCGATTTGACATGTCGGGATCTTATAAAAAAAAACTATCTTGGTTCTCGATCGTTTGGAAGGAAAAATCAGTTTTACAGTATAAATAGTCTTTACGACAAAAATGATAAAAAATACTTTTTAACAGCCGCAACGAACGTTAAAAGTGGACGAATTTTTTTTTTTTTTTGTACGTCTGCTAATTGTGTTTCGCACTGAATTTTTTATGTGGTTATGAAAGTTTTTTTTTTTAGGTAGTCGCGTCAATAAATAATAATGAAATTGCACTAATATGCATCATTGTTGAATTCAACGTTCTTAACAGGTCAGTAAGTGTTCGAAAGAATATTAGAATGTAATTCAGACATTCAAATGTCCATCTCAATACTTTTATATTGATCATTCCAATATACAATAATAAAAAAAAACAAAGCAACCGATTGAAAAATTCATTAATTTTAGCACAGTCGTCAATCTCTTTATACGAAAATGGAGATGGGTTAGTATGTATAAAACAAAATATTTTTTAAAATATATCAAAAAGTGTATTTCCATATTTATTTAATAAATTTTGAATACATTAACCCTCTATAACTCAAAACGTTCATTTTTAAGACAACTTTTTGGATATTCTCATAGATTAACGAGCAATATAACCCACTTTTTTTTTAATTTTGCATTTCGACTGATTGAATATTTACGCTCCACTAGTGACGTTTCGTTGTTTGAAAAAATAGCGACATTTAGTTCATTTTTTCGGTACTCGATCGAAAGAATAGAGGGTAGTCTATATTCTGCGATAAGTGAAAACGAAAAATAATAGACGATTTTAAAGAAGATTTTACGACGATGTAAAAAAGGATTTTACAAGAATTTTAAGAAGAATTTTTGAGGATTTTACGATAATTAAGGAGGATGAAACGAAATGTTGTTAATTATAGTATTAAACGTTTTTTGCCTTCTCAGAATTTGAATATCGTCTAAAACAACGCGATTTCGCTTGACTTCCATGTTTTCATTTCCATCAAAATAATGCCACAGTAATTAGGAAAAAATAGAGGATGAAGATGAAGATCCTTGCGCCAATCAGTTTACATTTTTTTCGTAACGATTTCTTTAATCGTCTTGCTCGATATCGTCTTGATTGTCAACGATGAATTTCTTGCTCAAATCGTACAAAATTCTTTGCATTAAATCCTCGTTCGAAGATTTTTGAAGATCGTCCATATCCTCCCGGTCCAGGGTAATATTTTCCTGCTCGTATTGGAACGGAAGGCTGCGCTTGCCGAGGCCAAAGTTGTACGGCCTCGTCCATCTGCCGCGCTTTATCATCGGGGATGGCGAACGAACTGCGCGTTTACCGAGGCCAAATTCGTACATCCTTACCCGCCCGGAACGCTTCTCATCATCGTCGCGATAACGCTGCAAGTACGCCAGTCTTTCTCGCAAAGCGGGCAAGTCTCGAACGAGGCTCCGTTTTCCGAAGCCGAAAGAGTAAGGCTGTACCACCTTGAATGAAAAAAAAATGATTTGTTGTTTATTTATTGCTGTCTATGCCAAATTATAAACAAATATAAGGTTTTTGGTGTGCACGCGTGTCTATGATAACGATACGAATAATTCGGTATTCCGTTAATCGCGTATAATATTAATAAAATATAAAGTAATATAATGTATTACATATTATAAATTCTTTTATAAAATAATTTATTTAATTCATAAATAATGAATGATTAATATAATAAACGATAAATGTATTGAAAAATAGATAAGTGATAATTGAGAAATATATACTAAAATACATAAATAATTAACATAATAATGTTAATATAATAATGTTACATAATAATGTTACTAAATAATTAACGATTAATATAATAAATGATAAATGATTGATTTATGAATGATCATAATGATCATAATGATTTATCATAATGAATGATTAATATAATAAATGATAAATGTATTGAAAAATAGATAAGTGACAATTGAGAAATATATACTAAAATACATAAATAATTAACATACTAAATAATGAACATAATAATAAAAAACATAATAATTAACATACTAAAATACATAAATAATTAACATAATAATTAAATGCATTAAAAAATGTTAATGTAATTCAATACTGTATACGCATAATGTTAATAAAAAATACTGATACTACCTTGATGCCATTGCCGTCACTCAATCTCTTTCCAATACCGAAATTGAAAACGGGAAGTCTTTTGTACTCGGAAACATAGGAGTATGCTTTCTTGATTGGTAACTCGTTGTCCTCTTCATTAGAGAGGGGCGCGAATCTGTAGTTCCCAATATATTGCGAGCTATCTAGACCCGACGAGCTGCCCGTCGACACCATCCCCATCAAACAGATCAACATTATCAGGCCCATTTTTCTTCCTGGTATACTGGCCATCTCCTAATATGAAGACGATTTCTCAACAATGCTACCTGTGAACGAGCAAAATCGAAAAAGGGTTTGAAAATAAACGAATGAATGGATGAGCAAAATAAATATATTTTAAAAAGTCGTCGAACGTTACGAGAAATAAGTTGGCAATTTGAGAAGGGCACACAGAGTGAAGATTTGAAAAGCGCCCTCAGCGCCTACGCTTGAGGTTTTTTTCCAACGCGCTATCAACGAGTTTCGAGCGTTCGTAGAAGTATATACGCTTCATTTTTTTCGCTTGTTTATCGCGTTTTAGTTGCGTCAAACACGCGTTATCGACGAGTTAAAAAAAACACTCTGTGCACGGGTCCTTATTGTTACTGTATACAAGGTAAGGGATAAATTATTAGCGGTCGAAATATTTCCTACCCTATTAGATTTAGGAGAAAACTTTTTTGACTACTAGGTCCATTACAGTAGAGTGAAGGGAGGTGGGTCTAGACGTCGTAAAGGTGTGGTTTCGTAATGAATGCCTTACTGTTTGATTTTACCTAAAACTTGATCACATCCAATTTTCATTGATGTTAATTGTCATGAAAATGATTCATAATTAAAGTCAAACTTTGACAATCACGAATGAAATGATACCTATTGTAACTTGTAAGCTCATTTGTTAAACCAATTTTTATTTAATTTTACAAACAAATTTAATCGATTTGTTGAATCGATGTTAATCGCTTTGTGAATCTTGGGGTCATCTGTATTTCGAGACTGAAGGGAAAAAAACATTTCTCCGAAAAAAAAATTAGATGGAAAACATTTAGGTTTATAATAATTGTCGCCTCACTCTGTACGTGAATAATAGTTTCAATCAGTGATACACAAGGTCGAAAGTACCAGCTAGAATGATCCGGTCGAAATACTTCCGATCCCCTTTAATCAAAACCAACAGACCTAGACAAAAGACGTGGTCGGGACGGGGAAAAAAACCTCGATCGGTGTGGTTTACGAATTTTTCAGGATGTACCAAACCCGGTTATTCGGATCTTCAATGAAAGTCATTTTCTTCGTTTGGCTTATCGTAGACCCGACAAACCGGGGCGACGTTTAATTTCGTCGAGAAAACTAATCGGCGCGGCGGCGAACCGTCAAATCGCCGTCACTCGAGTCTCCCCCAAATGGACGTGGCGAAAGAAAATTAAAATGGCCGTTCCGTGATGGAAAGTAATAGAAACCGCTTTCGCGACTCGTCGCAAAGAAGAAATGGAGACGGCACAAGGGTCAGCGAGATGTCAGAGGTCAGGATTAAGGGAGGTCCGGAGCATGATGCGGTGGAAATTGGTGGTAATTGCGTGGGATCCAGGTCAGAGAAAAATTAAATAAATGGACAACCGGGCGACGAGATTCTAGACAGGTAGGTTTTATCGTCCTGCATACGTATATGGGTCGTTCTTCTTTTTAACCTACAATAGTCTGTCTTTCGTCTTATTATGGCATCTCGTTGGAGTATTAATTTTTACGGTTTTTTAATTCGTTTCGAATAAACGTTGATATTTTCTTATGTATTAATATTATGTAATTTTTCATTTTTCCTAACTAGAATATTTTATACATTTGTTTTCCGCAGAATGCCGTGACAGAGTGGTAAGCCGAAATGTGGTCCCCACAGAAAAAGGCTCTGTCACACTATTTTTTAAAAAACCGACGTTAAAAACGAATTTTTATTAGCCGGAAAGGAAACTTTAATTAGTCCTAATGAAAACACAGAAGCACCTTTTTTTTTAATCCCACAGAAGTCACAATTATGTGTAGTTCAAAAACCAAAAAAAAAAAAAAAAACAGAAAAACGTCGTTTTAT
>JAPYZJ010002911.1:0-18539 GCA_030522765.1 Ophioninae sp. B BG-2022a | reverse complement strand
CAAAGAAACGAAAGAGTCCTATTTATATTGCTCGTGTAAAATTGTAGGTCTGCTGCTGGATATCCACCATTGTCTTTGGCCTGGCCGTCGAGCAACCGTGCGTCGCACATGTGAGACTCATTGGAATGCAGCGAAGTAGACTTTTTGTTTGTTCTCTCGATTTCTGCATCTCTCTTGATAGCATTGCTGGCGAGGAGAGCGTGGGCGATTTAGTGGCACGCGGATTCCTTCCGCTCGTTGACCCGATATTTGCAGACTCTCGCTTTCTCGGGAGGGCCTCGCAGCGTTGGCAAACTCCTATCGCGATGCTCCAACAACGATCTCTCGAATCTCGTCGACCTGTTGCGATCGTCGCTTGCCAGAAACTATATCAGTGGAAGAACGGTTTTCTCGAGATCCCAGATGTCTCCGTTGATTTGGAGTTTGTGCTTTTTAGGGAGAAAAAAAGTGGAAAAGTCGTTCGTCGCTGTCTATTTGTTGAAAGATATGTGGGATTACCTCGCAAAAAGGTTGGTTATCATAGGCGACACGAGAGGCAAGCTTATCAACAAAATCAAATCTATAAATGCTCATAGAGGACATTTGGGTTTAGGTAGAAAATCCTGATCAGGATGTGACCGGTATTTAGGTTGAAAATGCCTATGATGAAAGAGGCTGTTGGTAGTCGGACCAGCCAATCCGTCCACTATCACTATTGCAACAAAGGGAAGTCTGGCCAGTTGAAATATCTTGCGCCAAGCCGCCCCGGAGACACCGCACGCGTTTCATTTTTGTGGACTCAGCGAAAGTTCGCACTCTGCTGCCACCACGTGCTCTATCAATGCGGCCAACCTGGACCAGTCATTCTTCTACGAAACTAACGACGTAATCGCGTGCCATTTTATTTTTTTATTCAAACGACCCGATTCAAGCGAACGCATATCCGGAAAATGAAATTGCGACACGGGACTGGGCAAAGACTAACAGGACGACCTGACAACGTTTCGCTTGGAGGGGGTTCAATAGGGATGCTGTAAACGGGAATTTTATATTGGAATCCAATTGGATACTGTACTGGTTCCTGATAAAAGGTATTTAAGAACTCTTAACGCGTTCGAATAAAAAATAGGGCGAGGTATCCAATTGGACATTGGTACCTTGAGGACCACCGTGATCGTAGGGTAAAGTACCGAATTATTAGCACTTTCTTAAAGCACTCTGTAAACAGGAATCGTGATAAACGTCACTAGTGGGTTGGGTGCCAAAATAAGATCACTGCAAATCAGTTTTTAGGATACACTTTTTCAGTGAATTTGAAAGATTTTTTTTTGAAGTTTTAGGCTGTTCGAAGATCAAGTTAGTTAAATGCCATTGGATGCGTTAAAACCCCCAATCTCCATGAGTCGTATTCTTGGCTTTGCACGCTTTGTGTTCAGCTATCAAGCTTCACTCTTCGACGAAAGTTTCACAGCGGTAATTTGTCGGGCTCGACATGTCCGCGACGTTGCGTTGGTAATCGTTTGACATCGGTAAGGCAACGGACACGTGTGCGAGACCGAACGAAAGCTGCGCTAACGTTGATTGCGCGCATACCATTTTGTTCCGCCCATGCGTTCATTATTTTTAGACGACCACACAACGGTTGACCGAGCGATCGTAATTCAAACGAGTCTTATCGCGGTACGTCGCCCTGTGCCGATACAAAAGTTGTTTCAAGATCGAGCGCGCTCGAAAGCGGCGAAACGAAAAGTAGATACATGGAGAACGAAAGAACAGCAATTATCTATTCGATGGAGAAGCAAACAAAAAAAAAAGAAAACAAGAAAAAAAGCTAAACGTGCGATCACCGGTTTCAGATGAGGGATCGGGGCGCCGTGGCGAGTGTATGAATATTTATAATCAACGATGGCGAAAATCGAATGAGACAGGCTGCGTCGGCTGAAGCGTTTTATCGGCTTACCGATATCTGAGGAGATTGGCGCAATCGCGAGCCCCCCCCCTCTCTCTCTTTTTCTCTCTCGTTGTAACTTCAAGTACCTACACCCGCGGTAGAGTACGTCAGAAACCCGGACTTCGTTGCCATTGCCGATACGTGTTACGTGTACATTATGTTGCGAACACCACTTGGTATACTCGCGATATGTACAGTACGAACGAGAGAAAAGTAACAAGCGAGCCTATACATGTATTTGCTGGGAGCATTTCTTGTCTCGCGGTTCCCGCACTTTCGGCCTAGTTTTACTTCGGCTTCGAGAGATGATTTTTTTCCTCTCTCTCTCTCTCGTCATGTGCGTAAAACCGGGGCGCCCGGCCAGGCACCTGACGACCGTCATGACGGGTAAAAATCAAACGGTCATCTACATAGCGAGAAACGCATTTGGTAACGTTCAATCCTGTCGAACCGTCGTCGGAATGCAACTAAAATTCTTTCTGATCAGTCATGTGTTTTTTTTCGACGGTTGAGGCTGTGTGAATCGGTCCAATGTTGGTACATATTCTTCCGGAGCAACGACCACGGATTGCGTGAAAATGTTGGATGGTAATGATTAGATGAAGACTAGACATCAATGACATAAATGTAGACATACAACTGATAATGTATGTTAGCTTTTTAACAAAGGATAAAAAATTAAGTTCTTTTTCATACGTCGCATCGATGGAAACGACAGCAACCGTCTTCGCGATATTCCGAACACTTTTGGATCTCTGTCCCTACCTTCCTACATACGTACATGTGTATAACCTACACACGGACCAATTACTCGTTGCGGGATTGCTCAACGCTCGTCTCGCCCGTGGAATGTGCTCGGCTCAGCGACTCACTGCATCTGTGGATTCGCTCCGTTGGCTCAACTGGCCTGCTGTATTTTCCTATTGCCGCGTTACTAGTTGGGCAACGGGATGCAGTTCGCCAAGAGGTGTACACGCTTACGATTAGACGGGATTGTTGAGATTAGCGCAGGCTTCGCAAGAAGAGAGACAGACAGAGAGAAAGAGAGAGAGAGAGAGACAGGAGAGTGAATTATACATTGGTGAAGTTTCTCTTCTCGCTATATATAGTTGGAAGCGTAGTATCAGGCATCGCGGTTGAGAGTTGACACTTTCTTGGTGCGTGCACGCGACGTAACATTTAGCTGAGTTGGAGCACGAGCCGGTTCCATTGCGCGTGGGTATGTACACGGGATACGTAACATTGTGACAGAATGTCACTCAATCGGTTTTTAACGATCGCACGCGCCTCCAGAGCGCATGAGAAACACAACCGTTCGTAATCTTCAAACGGTACGTTAAATCGGACAGAACTTTTTGTATCTCGTTGGCGTTCGTGTATTATTATTATTTTTTTTGCACCTCCTTTCTCTGCCCTTCTTTCATTCGACGCAGCCACACACATGCCACGCTCGGTTTTTCCGCAGCTGTTGCAAACGATGAATAATCAATGGGACGAGTTGCAAAATCGATAATTTGCCCCGTTCGGGGCAACTTGAAAAGTAACGAACGCTACTGCGAGACTCGAGTCGTTACGAGGCATATAATGAGTCTGGAATTAGTACCGCGTACACGTGTTGCACCGCTCGGTTCATCAGGTCGAATTGTTATGAGAGGGGATAGCGAAATAAAGAGAAAGAGAGAAAACGTAACGGGCGACGTGAATGGCGAAACTGAGAAACCGAATTGCACGTTTCTTTTTTTTTTTCTCGTTCACCAAGCTCCCGCGGTGATCTGTGCACGTAAGTGTATAATAACAACAGTCCGCAAATTGCAACGCAATCGAAACTCATTCTCACTCTCGTACACGGCTTATGCGGGGCTTCGAAGCGAGATTTCTTGATCGCGCGTACGAAACGAGTGAAAAGGGGGACGGAAAGAAGTGTGCGCGGGAACTCAGCGGGTGAGCGAGCAATTGGGTCTTTACTGGAAGACCGTACGTGTGCCGTACAGACACCCGAACCGACACACAGTTTGTGCACGTTTTAACACGTGTATACGTCGCGCTACGTTCTGAAGCTCCAAAGAGTACGTTCACCTCGTTTCTGTCAAACGGACCGTTGTGCACTCTACCCTTCAACGTCGTTCATCAGAGATCGATTCCGTATCTCTGATACGGCTCTTGCGGACACAATTGATCACTGTATTCCATCAGGTTTCTATGAGCTTGAAGTTCGCTCAGGCTTCAATCTTTTTCCACGTTTATCCAGAAATTCATGTAGCAGATTGGTTACAAATCACTGATGTAGAATCCTTGGTGCCTTGGTGTTTTCGATCCGATGATTATTCATGACGTCTGGTGATAGAGTAGCAGAAGAAAGACTGATTGTAATATCTGGCACACCTACGACGATACCTGGGTGATCAAGAATTGGCCCACTCGGGAATGTCCGCCACCTCTAGGAGATAACAAGTTTTCTTAGCTCCTGAAGCAAATTTGAAGAGAAGTCTTTTGGTACCAAACGAAGGAGGCTCGAAATATCATATTCGTCGTAAATATCAATTCTCGTTGCATTTCCTTCATCAGCTGATCGTAAGGGAAACTGCCAGGCAGATTTATCTTCGTACGTGAATGTTCATTTGTAGCTGTAAGGCTCGTGTGGCAGACAGTGAAGTATCGCGGTTCTCATGGGAAAGTAATTGAGAGGTGTCTATACACAGACGTGTATGTACGTCTCTATCGATCCTCGAAGCTCGACAGGAGCTCGCGATTTCGCGATTTACAAAGACGTTGATCCGCGCGCCTGGTCATAGCTAGGGGTCTATAACTTTCCGCAATTAGCCTGCTCGTACACTGGAAATCGCAGATTCAAACGGATATCATCTGTATACGACGTGTCGCTGGAATCTACGGGAGACATTTGGCCGCCGCGTATACACTTGGCGGTTGTTGCGTGTGGTGAACACACGAGGGCTTCCAACAAAGATTTATGATCGTACTACCAGCGACTGCGACTTGTACACTAGGAAAGCAAATGTATGTCGAGTATCGCGCGCGTTCCGCAAAAGTATCCATGTCGATTAACGTCTGTACATGTGGCACTCGCTTCGAGCGCTAATTTTTCTGTACATCCAGAGACCGACGTATTGGCGCAATCGAAGAGTTCAATGATTCGCTTTCCAATCCAATGCCTCGATTCCGCTGGGAAAGTTTCTTCACACGGTTGCTTGTCTTCTGGTATTTCTACACTTTGCCTTTTCTCGTTGCCTTCTGATGCTCCACCGACGTTCCGCTTGTTATCGGTTCCTTTCTTGGCTGGGAAAAATGTTGCGCCCAAATACGGGTGTAGAAAAATGTGTTGGGGAAAAGTTCCGCTCGTGATTTGCCTTCCCTAGGTAATACGAATCTGTGATTAAAGCTGTGAGGCTTCTACCTTGAAATAGATTCGCGATGTAAAGCTCTCCAAAGCTTGGTTCTGATGTACTGTTTTCTTTTTCGGGAACAGATAAGGCATCAACTTAAATCAGATGACCGACGACTGCCCGAATTGATTCACACTTAGCATCACACAAAGAGCTTCCTGATATAGAAGAGGAAGAGAGTAAACAAACGAACGTATAAATGTGCGCTGCATGAGTCAAACATTATTTTGAGCCCTCTCTGGGTGGGAGTCAGTGAATAATTAATTGAAAAGCCCGTGTGAATTGATCGTCCCAGAAACAGACAGTATGTCCTTGTGTTAGCCTCCACCAAGCGAGATTGAAACGTATCGATCTAACCCAACGGAGAGAGCTGGACAAGTGAAGGAACTTGGATCCGTTGTTTTCCACCCCAACGAGATTGGAAATGTCCTCCGTGGACTACGGTTATCGGCTTCATTTTAACTCAAGGAGAGTTCAGAATCGACACTACTTCGAGAGCCGTTTCTACAAGACTATAATTCTCGAGTCATTAAACTCTTCTGTCATCGTTCAATTGCCAGGAATTTGTTTGGGTTTGTTCGGATTCTATGAAGCGAGGAAGTTCAAGTCTGCTCTTTTTATATCTCTGGTGAGAAGGCTGATGGATAGAGTATTCTGGACTCGGAGCGAGAAAAGGCTAATCGATAATCTTCGCTCGATGCAATATTATCAGGGTGTGAATGGAATATGCAAAACGCTTCTGGCACGCCAGTGTCATCGACCCAACGAGAACTGGCGGGAAGCTCATCGAGCTCGCGCAGTCGATAGGCTGGCATAGGTATATTTATTTCTACTTCCATAGAACGCAATGTTCATTTCATGCACGTATCGATGACTGGACGATGATGACGGCTGGGGAGGAGAAAAGCGACCGAATAATATACAGAGAAGCGATATGTACGCGCGCAGCGAGTGATTTCCGTCGAGTCTCATAAACGAGGTCGTTCAACTCAGCTGCCGTTCAGAGAGCGTTACAGCTTTTAATCTCATCCCACTCTCCACCCTCACCGTGCCTCAATTTTAATTACGTCAAACTGTTGGAATGTCAACGCTGTCATCGAAAGATCAGATATTCAGCGTCCTCTCAATAACCCAATCAGGCAGCAGCGAAAACAACACCAAAATGAGCAACCCACTTGCGTGGTCCATTATTAGCCATCATTGGAAAGAACCACAGATCTGCATTAATCGCTTACCGAGTTCAGGGTGAAACGATTAACCCAAAAGTTCGCGTGTTCCTCCAACGTTATGCACTTTCCTTTCCACGTCATGATAAACGTACGAGAATTTCGGTGTTATTGCACGAAATGGTACACCCGAACCTCCCGTATTTCGTTTTAAAACGTATCGAAGGTGCAATCGAGTTACACGCGAGTTGCACAACTCCAATAACTCGAGAATTCATAATCCTGACGATTTCACACGCGACCACTAATCCCTCGATGTTACGATGGCTCCCTCTGCAAGAATTCAATTAGACTGAAGCTTCCAAAGTTGAAATGCAACGAAAATCATCATTTTCCAAATGCCCGATTTCCTTCATAAAAATAATTACGAAAAGCGCTCTAGAATTTTTGGATACTCATTTAGAATTCCAGATTTCTGGAATACAAAAATACTGTAAATGAGAAAATAAAAATGGAAGAAATTTCATTGCGTTGCAACTATGCAAGTTTCGAGTCCGTAAAAATTCATTAACCCGATTTCCCGGATATACCAACGCGGAGTAATTCCACTTGGAAATATACTGACCCGATAAGTTTTGACATACGAAAATAAAAAAAAAACATTTTCGATCTCTCGCTCGTTCGGACGACTCGTGACTATACTGTACGAAATTTGGGCAGTGAGAGTAAAAGTTTACGCCCAGTAGGATGAATCGAGGTTCCGGCAAACTCCTCATCGAGGCCTCAAAGACTCGTCTGTAGTTCAGGGCGAGATAAGGATAAATAACGAGCACGGGGGGATCGTCAGAGAGTCAAAGAATTCAGCGAAGATCACGCGGACTTTATCATTGCGGATAATCTACGAAAGACTGCGCTACGCGGTTATATCCAGCGGATAAAAGACACCCGGAGAGCTCGTCAGAAGGAGAGAGAAGAGAGGACGATTGAAAGAAGTGAGGTCAGGTTTTATCGGGAGCATAACCCCAGTAAAAATATCAGAGAGATACGTTCGAGGCGATGCTTTAGCAGCAGCAGCTTTGGAGGGTCGTGAGCGTTGCTTTTGAGGACTCTGATGCATATAACCTCCCTCCCCCACTCTCCTCTCTCTCTCTCTCTCTCTCTCGTTCTAACGTCATGATCTCTATACAGAACCCATTCTCGAGCACACACGTACGAACGTACACACTACCTAACCATCAATAGCCCTCTCGGCTATCTTCGCACTGGTTCGCCATGGTTCGGATGTCCTCGGCCCCGCGGGTGAACGTCCGCTCACTGGGACAAACGGCCGCTGCCTCGAACGAACTCTCAACGAGCTGAAACACTCGCACACACACACATACTAGGCTTCTACGTAGAATCATAGTGTCCCGGTGTGTTCGGGCGCTCGATGTGTGACGAGTTCCACGTACGAATTCATTCGACCTGATCACAAACGAGCTTTCGATAATTCTTCCTAATCTTCAATGTTCATCAACGATTAGTGAATAGAAACATTGAGCTCCGCATCAATCTTCGTCATACGAAAATGGACAAGTTTGTTTGGGTTTATTTAGGTTTGTTTGTTGGCCAATGGAACACTCCTCGAAGGAAAGAAAGTACGAGAAATCGAATAGTGAAGAGTAAAATTGAACTTCGTAAAATTCACTGTGGGCAAATAAGTATGGAATCTGGTATCAGCACCAATCGAAAAAAATAATACATCGTTAAAAAAGTAATTTTCTATAAAATAAGAAGTCCTGATTCACTGTCCGATTAGAGTAATCCTGCCCTGAAAATTATTAAATTTTCATTGTTATTAGAACTAAGAATTTTATATTTTCCGAAGACTATAGTCCGAAACAGACAACTTGTACGAGTTGGTCGTCATAGTACTTTTTGGTTCACTTGAAAAGGGAACCAAATGAATATATGATTCATCTTGATTGAACACAAGTGACAACCGATACCAAAATGCCCATCATCCTTTGTCACGAGCGTGCGGGAAACGAATTACAACGGTAGGGTGATCAGCCCCGGCGGATGGAGACGATACGATGCATAGATCGGGCCTCTTTTATCATCCACACTGCTCCGTAATAATTCGCGTAGATGGAAGAGATCCGATCGGAAACCGGATGATACGTGCCGTTGCCCCCCCCCCCCCCTCCTGCCCGCTAACCTCGCCATTCCCCTAACTGTGTATACGAGCGTAACCACACTTGTCACACGTTATATGACACGAGACACGCGCGACTCGGGCCACCGCTTTTTATTAATTTTCCCGTTCATCCTGGCACGTTCGCACGCCAAGCCGCATGCAACGTCCAGGAGGTACAAGATTGCACACGTGTACGGGACATTGCCGTGGAACATGACGTTTTGTACAGCCTTGACACACACGGGCAGGGGGGGGGGGGCATCGAATGCAATTTAACGGGCCCACACGTCGAAACTGCGATTTCTCAATGTCCCAATGATTCGGCTATTGGACGCGTTTAATCCCGCATAACGGAAACAGTAGGATTATACGACGATGAAGCTTCCATTCTTGAAGTTCGACTCGTATTAATTGTCTTTGATAATGAAACTTTTATTCGGAATTAGGATAGAGCGATCGCTCGAAATTTGTGAAGAAAGGGACTTTGTTGATCGTGAAAACAGTCTTTTTGGAATATAATGGAAGTCAATTGTTCTTAAGTGCTGAAAATTTTCTCTGAGATGGATGATAACACAAATGGATATCTCCTGCTTTTTCGCCATCGGGTGAACGCTCGTGGTTGCTTTTTTAAAAGAACTGAAAAATGGCTAAATCTCGATATAATATCTCGAAGCCAAGCGTCAGATTCCTCGAAAGCTTTGTACGAAGTTTTCAAGGTGTTTGGTCGGTCACAAGGCAATGAGAAAGCTTCAGCTTTTCCGCAAATGCAATTTTTTGCAAGGTGACATATAGTTTCACGTACAGGAGAGTACAATCGAACGCGAGCAGGTAGAGTGTTGTTTTTCCAACGGTGGAAAAATCGTATCGCGGATGAAAATGGAAGAGAGCAAAGTTGGAGCAACGTTCGGTCTCGGCCTTAGGGATTTGTCAGTCAACAGAGGTATAAACGACAGCGCGCATCATCGCTCTACGGATTTTTCTCTCTTCGCAACCGGTGCGGGTGTCATGCATATGCATACGTATTTTTCTTTTATTTTTTCTTCGTTCTTTATTATTTTGATTATTGTAGCAGCGCGCCGGTCGAGCTGTCAACTTGTCTCTCTCGTTCGTTACTCCGAGTCGTGACCGATATGTGTGGGTGCAACGAGCCAGGTTGCCTCGGCGATATTTATACCCGAGTTTGTACGCGAGTGTACACGTACAAATAACGACGACAATGACAAAGCCAACATCATGAAATCCCCGACCTGCACAACTCGCGCAGCGGTAATCTTCGAATAGCGCAAACGTGAGGCGCGCGCGAGCGATCCGTTCCACTCCCTCCTGTGCAACGCGCGATCTCCAATAGCTTGCCGTTCACGTACCGTACAAAGTGTTGGCTTGATACGTCATTATTATATACGAGCGGGCTGTCTATCGTAAGTGTACACACAATTTGTATGCGATAAACGGAGACGATATCGTCTATCGCGTCCGGGCGGTGTACCCCGACCGCGCACCGCGATTATTAGGATAATGGGAACAATGATAATGGCGATAGGGACCATGATGACGATGATTGTCGCTTCGCTTAAACGCGCTCAACGATGATTTCCGATGGGTCAACGAACCTTCCGCTCTTCTTCCCTTCGGCCCTCCTTCTGGGGATCCGGAGCGCCTGAGGGAGTTTGATGGAGAGTCCTCCGTATCCCGCTAGATATTTTATGGCAACTTAGGAATCCCACGGTTTAATTGAATTTTCCGCTGTTCTTGAAATACGGGAAGTCTTACATCGAAGTGCAGTTGCATTGATCCAAAACGATAATTACACTGCATTTTCCGTGATATGATCGAGTTTGAAGAAATTCAATTTTCTCAGTGATTTATACGTATTTAGAGTTGAGATGTAAATTCTAGGATCAAAGGACCCTGCAAATGGCTAACGTAAGCCTATCGATTTTTTTTAGTGGGAAATTCTAGTAATCTTTTTTGCTTTGTTCCATTGCATTTTTTGCGGGGAAAAATTCATATCGGTTTGTGGTTCGGATATCCTATTTTCTTCTTCAGTCGTTCAGCGATCAAATAAAAAAAAACTTTATATTACATTTTCTAGAATTCGAATTTGGTGTGTACACTAAATTCTCTGGGGCCTATTTTTGGACCTATTCTGGCTTCTGTAGATGGTGGTATTCATTGGGTTCAATGGGTGATGGTATTCATTAAATATCGGTCGTTCCATTGAATTCTATGGAACCCATTGGCTTCTATGGGTGGTGGTATTCATGGGGTTCAATCAGTATAACCCATTGGCTCCAACGAATCGTTGCATTGGATCTGAATCCGGAAGGACCAAGTATGAGAATCCAATTGGATTCGTACAATTTCTGCTTGGATACGTACCGTTCTTCCTCAAAGTCTCACGAAGGCACTAAAAGGCCAGGAGCTCTCTCTCAAAGTACCCAACGATTGAATCTCCAGAGAAAACTAGCGTGACCTCTCTCGGTTGATAGTTAGTATCCTGAGGCGGAAAAAAACGTTCTAAGGTTGGACACCTCGCGAGTCAACAACTCACGGAGGGGCTGAATAACGGCCGTAAGAACAGCCGATAAATCGAACTGAAGAGCTGGCACGGAATCGCTGTGTACGAGGTCGATATCGCGCAACGATGATTTATATCGCAGTGCTCGTATAATGATCGGGCAATGTTGATAATGTGGGCTCTCACAACAGCACGAGTCGCCTTCAGGATCTCACAACAATGTACGACTGGCCCTACCCACTCGATGAAGCAAAGGCGCCCGTGCACGAACATACATAGAAATCTTGGTACTCCAGAGCGTCTATCAGCCACGCGCACGTATGGGCTTCGGCTCGGGAGTCCGCTAAGTTCTTCAATCAAGCGTTAAGAGCGAAATCACCGAATGATCACTCGCAATTAATTCACCTTGTGCGCAATATCCTTCTTTTTGGAAAACAATCCAAGTTGCTGGCAGCTCAAGTTCAGTCGATTGTAATCATCCCAATTTGTAACGAATAGTTCTGAAGCTAATATTGAATGAAGTACTCGATGATAGGGATCCAGGAAACCGTCGAATTGGATCGTTATGATACTTCAGCGTGATGTTGAAATTGCATGATATTGAAAAGCAACGAAAATTATCTTTAACTCTTTACATTTCTTTTATCAAATCGTGATGTATAATTCAATCAAAAGGTTTTGTATATTATTATCAAGGATATTTGATTTTCGTTTTGAAAATGAAGGTGAAGAAGAAATGGTAAATTGAGAGGACGAAAATCGCTGCGTTTGACCGATAGAAAATTCAGTGTTATACATCAGAAATGTATATCGGATTCCAATGGGATTTCCCATTCGAGTCTCATAAGCAAATCCAATTTGGATTCTAAACGACTCTCACGCATTATCCTATTGCACGGTTGTACATTGAATTTCCACCTCCGTACATTCGAAACATACCTAGACAAATAAAAGCCACTAGATTTGAAAAAAATGAACAATCTTATCGCAAAGTGTAAAAATAAGAATTTCATTCGACTGACATAATCGATAATCGACAATAATTATCGTTTGTCATATATTTAACGATACTTTGACACAGTATCGTTACACGTACAAACTCGCACAGAGCACCGCTCATGTTTCAACACTGCGAGTTTTTTCTCTCGACTTTTCCCATATTCTCGATTCGAAAGTGTATTTCAATCAGCGTTCATCGAGATACAGTACAGAATCCAATTAAACTCCCAACGAGGACTCCCCATAGTATCCCTGAAAAATGCCCATGTGACATCTTCGGACTCTCCAGCAAATTTGTCCATGACAGATATTCTGGACCAGCCTAGACCGGAGTCTAGTCGCGCTTCGGTCAATTCGCCAATGTGGTTGCGTGTACGTAAATGATTGCGGTATTTGAGGAAGGTAGGTTTGATGAAGGCGCGCGTGACGAAACGCCGATAGAGCGATAGGTTGGATAAGAACTCTATGCACGGTACTGTGTGCATACGTGTACGGCATTGCAACGTGGAAGTGTCTGGAACGCCTGAGGAGGTTTGTGTAGGTCGGGGAAAAGTATAGCGCCAGCAACGACCACTTTTTGCTTACCTACTGTAGACAACTCGACAATGTTTCAGCACGCCATCCTGTTGGAGAAACCGTTCAAGTACTATACAGTAGCGAGAGATTCGTAGACGTGTCGCGATATATCGGAACGTATAAATATATATTTATATGTATGTATATAGGTGTGTATATATTTATTTGCAGTGCCTCCATATGAAAGCAACGTATGCAGCAAAGGACCACATGCCTTTACTTGCTCCAATAATTCTTAATAGGCCATTGTGACGTGTCGCAACTGTTCGCAAACGGCGCGCACGGTGGAGGCAGTGAAACTTGCCCCCGCGATAATATACGGGAGTTAAACGAGTCCCAACATTTATTTCCCTCTCTTTCTACATTTTGTCGCCACCGATCTCTAATCCCGCGAATACACGCGGCGCGTGCACGCGTGAAAAGTTTCTCGGTATGCGAACGTGCAGCCGGCTGATTGTAAAACAAAGTAAATTATACGTACGTTCCGGACGGATCCGTTCGAGATTGCGCAACGTTTAACTACGCGGAGAACAGCTCGGGAGACTTACAATAGTGGCTTTTGGGGTGAACAATTTTCTACGTCTACATTGGGAAGAGGACTCGAATAACTTTTTCTTTAAACTTGAAGAGTTTGTTCTTGGGCAATTTATTTTGGTCCTGATCAGAAACAATGCTGATTCCCAAGCAAAAAAATAATTCTCAAGAAAAAAGAATGTTCGAGGCCTACCGTATCCCTAAAGGGATTTAATTGACACGTTGCTTGGAGGAAGTCCACGTTGAAATCCAATTGGATTTTGCATTGTTTTCTCATTAACGCTGTTGCAGAAATCTTACGTCGTTCGAGACGAAAATACGTGAAAAGTCACGAGAAAAATTCGCGCGTTGATAGGTAAATTACAAGTTGCGTGAGCGTGTATATATCGCGATATTACGTTAAAGTGAAGTCGAATACATTGAAAGCGATAATTATAGTCGATTTTCAGAAATAACATTCATACTAATTTTGGAAATATACTTTTTTAAAGTGATTCATACGTTCGTTACAGCAAAATTTATATTTCTGCAGGATCCAATCATTTTTAAATGTATATACATATATTCTGTTTGGAAAAATCAACTTACAGAACATGGTGGAATTTATCATGAATGTTTCCGGATTATTATATTTTCGGATTACATATACGAGAAATGCCCCAGGATTCGAATCGGGTCTGTAAATTGGATTCCAATGTGAAATACCAATTAGAATTCAACGTAGGTGCGTAACGTTTCAGTATAGAGATCCGATGCAACGACACATTGGATCTCAATTAAAAAGGAACGAGTATGAAGATCCCGTTGGATTTCTACGACGATTTGCGCACGGTCTAATCATCCTTCGATTTTTTTCATTTATCCATCAGTAATAATCAAATCGCTGACTTTTTCAATTTTGTGAAATTCCTTATTACAACCGAGTCAAATGGTTCTGGCGTTCATGAAAAAAACACTTATTTTCAGTATGAGAAATTAGAGGCTCCACTTAACGTTTTTCGTAAGACAGTTTTATAGACTGGGAGTGGTGCGATAGACGGGGGCAAAAATCCGTTGTGCAAAGTCTGCAAAGTCGTTTAAATGGGAATAATAACGGTATGGGTTTTTGTTCTTCGTCAGATCGTTACATTCGTTCAACGGAAAGTTGAAGAGGGAGAGAGAGAGGAAGAGGGAGAAGGGGAGGTAGAGAGACATGGAGAGACAGTGACTTTCGTATTATTCTCGTGCATTTGGAACGTTCCAGGCGCATCGATCGTAACGCATACGAACAATGAGAATTATCGCTCGGTATAGAAACTGTGCAACGAGAAAGAGTGGGAACGATCGTAAAACGAATCGTTGGTACGAAGCCGCGCACAGCTCGGTCACTTGGTGAACTGCAGGCGTGGACCGATCTCTAGCGCCAAGCTAAACACGATGCAACAAGGAAAGTGGTGCTGGCAGGTGCACCCACCTGCGCCATAGCTTGCACTCACTTCGAACACTATAAACGTATAATGTCACTGATGGATTGAAGCAATTCATTATTTTCTTTAAATTCGCCAAAATTAGGACCTTCAGGTCTAAGCTGAGTGGCTGAGGGTCCATCGACCGTAAACGTTGGAACAGGAAGTCATTCCCAAATTGATCAAAAGTGAATTGAACTCTCGATAAAGCGAGCAATCTTTTTATACGAAAATTTCTTCATCAAATATTAGCTCGAGAGAATATGACATTGGGTGTGCAACGAACGATCATGTGGAATGATTGCATCAAACTAACTACTCTCTACTGGCAAAAGTTCATTTAGATTCTTTTCGCAAAACGTAAAATCCGCAAATTATCAAATTCGCACTTTTTATTACCTAGTATTCAAAGGGTATGAAAAACAAAAATTAATTTCGCTATAAATCACTTATGTTTGAGAGATCTCTGTTAGAAATGCACCTAAGTTGCATGCAATGCTGCAGTTGCTGCTGCACAGTGTTAAGTTCCGAAATTATAAAAAGAAAACAATCGCACCACGAAACTAACAAACATTTTTTCTCATGTCGAATTTCATTTTCGAAGTTACTAAAAAAAGGCTTTTAAATTTTGAAAACATGACTAGGCGGAATGCCGGGTATATTTTCCGAAAGGTAGCGAAATTGTTTTCGAGTGTATAAAAATCTGTCAAGTGACGGTTAACAAAGAAAAAAACCCAAAACAGTCCCTTTGGATATGCGTTCGCAATTACCTTTACACCGATTCTTCATTCAACACGAATGAAAGTATCGAGAAAAATAATCAACAACGAAAGCAAAGAAACGATTTTTCAAAACGTCAGATTTATAAAACCTCCTCTAATTAGCTTGCCGATAAAATATAGTTGGTTCCACTGTACTATCGTTTGTCAGGGTCTTCGATAAAAATACCATGGACTTTTCTCCGAGTATTTATCAAGGTCTTGAAAAACGTCAGTATATTAGCATTAATAATTTTATCTGCTGCATCATCCGAGATCCCTGTCCCGATACCGTTTCAGATTCGTGTGCGATTAATTTTTCCTTTCGGTAGAGCAATTAAGCGGACTCAAGTTTGCGTGGACATTCGAGTCGGGAATATTTGGAACGAATGATGAAAGGATTAGAAAGGACCTCTCGCGATGTCCGATCGTAAATCCATAAAACGTACTCGGGGACAAAACACGATGAAACGGATTGTGCAAAGTAACCCCGATCCCTTTTATACTTCCCTATCGTTATAGCGATCTCGATGCAAAGCTGCCGCGGCCTTCCCCGCAGGATTATTGAGATCAATAAGTGGAACGCCCTTCTCGTTGTTGAAACGCTGATCACCGATTAATTTCCCATTTTTTTTTTCCAATCGATTTCTTTTGTTCCATTTAATACATTCACGACAATCCGACAATATTGCAACGCTCGAACAAGTGCCCATTGCAATTGGCTCTTGTATCCATATTATAATTGTGATACACACTTAAACGTGTATCGGAGTGGTATGTTAGGCGCGGGCAATTCGATCGAACAAATAGACCGTGCATAAACGAAGGTTTATCGTCGTTTACGAAAGTTTTCGCGTTTTACGTACGTCACTCAGAGGAGAGATAAGAGACTCGAAGGTTTTTCCTCTCTCGATCGCTCGAAACCACCGGATGTGTGTGTACACACGTTTGCACGTGTGTCGGACAACATCGTCTTACGTTGTGCCGCGTGCAACGAGATTCAATCAATTTTTATGAAATACGAAAATTATTGCTGTGATCGGGCACACAAGATGTTATCAACGCTTATTACACTGCATCGTTATGAATGCTAATACCATATATTTATTCCGTGGTCCATTTTAACGATCTTATCGTCTAGCCATTTGTTTCGCGTTCTTCTCTCCTTGATAGAAACAATTTGTGTCATGTATTATAAACGACCATTTTTTTGCTCTCTGCCTTATTATCTTTTTATAACAAGTAACGGTATTTCAAATCAGATTTTATTTGAACGTTTGTGTTATTTTATTTTGAGATGATATATATCGAACGCTTTGGATTTGCCACTCAGGCTAATCTGGAATACCGTTGGCTGGGAACGTTATTTGGTTGGGTGACCGGTCGAGTTACATTGATTTGATTTATTTGACTTTTCGATGGCGAGGGTGGACGATGTTTGGGAATTGACGAATCGTCTGATTGAGGAGCACTGAAAATTGTTCATCAAATAGTTGAGAACACCTAGACTCGATACGAGCTTGACCGACGAGGGTCTTGGCATCGATGGCTGAAATGGAAAACATCCGGTGAAAAATATCGATATACATATTTTACAATGAGACCTGTGACGGTGTTCGATTGTCTCGGAATGCCACTCGTTGATTCATGCATGAGCAATAACGATGAATATTGAAAGTAGCCTCGTTGGATCCGAAATTCCGCGCGTTCGTGGCGACTGAACATGCCTACACGTGTATGTGTATCTTTGTCACGAAAATACTGATCCGTTTTGATGATTCGTGACGCTTTCGTTCTTTGGCGTTCTGATTGGATCTTCGATGAGAACGTCATTAGAAATTTCCATAGGTTTTTAATAAAGACCGCGTTAGATGTTTTAGCGGATCTATGATGATAACCTCGTTGCACATTTTGGTAGATCTCCAATGACCACTTGATTGAAAATCGTAGTAGATTTCTTAGGGGAACCTCATTAGGCATCTTCATAGATTGCCAATCCCTCAATGGAGATCCTCGCTAGCCATTTTAATGGATATCCAACATAAATCACATTAGATATCTCTGTAGATCTTCAATGAGGGCCGCACCAGAAATTTCCGCAGATTTCCAACGAGATCTTTGTACATCTAAGTAGATCTTCAACGAGAACCTCATCTTAGTGGATCTTCGATGAGAATCCCACCAGACATATCAGTAGATCGCCAACGAGGAGTCCATTAGACATATAAGTGGATCTCCAACGAGAACTTCATGAAAAACCTCAATAGATCTTCAACGAGAGCCTCAGCATACATCTTGTAGATGTAAGGATACTTCCGATACGGAACCCCGAAAAATGGAAATCTTTCAGTTTCGCACATTCGCGTTATCTTGGAATCGCTAAAATATGTTTTGGCAAGAACGAATCGAAAACAGGGAAAGAGGAGTTCTCATTGCGTTGCAGCGATGCGCGATCATCGGCAAAGATGGGTGAAGTTTGACGGGTAAATTAGTGACTAGAAATGCGATTGATGAGCGCGGCTCGACGATCGAAGCACTCTTCGGGTTAATCGGCTCGTATAATTCTATTAACGCGTGAGAGAGTGCATCAGCTGGACATCACGGTATGCAGGCATTAGCTGAGTCGTGCGATGATGCACTTGACGCTCCAGCTCCAAGTTGCCATACAGAATCATCTCTTCGACTCTCTCTCTCTCTTTCTCTCTCCCTCGTGTTCTCGCTTTTGCAGCAACGTACATGCGCGCGTTCCCGCGTACGAGAGCAGAGTTCATTGCGGTACGTTGTTCCAGTGAAGCGAGTCCGCGCATACATCACGACGCCGATGTCGTCGTCGTTGTCGCGACAGAGCCTCGACCCGGCCATCATCCGAGCGCGTCACATCGCGGTGCAGCGAACCGCACGATCGTGACGACGATTCGTCCATTCTTCGCTGGATGTCGCCATTCGATTCCTCCTAGACGATCGTGACGACCGTAATTTCGTCCCCCGGTCCCTCACTCGGAACGTTTTTCGACCTTGTTTCAGGCCGGTTCT
>JAPYZJ010002910.1:0-19882 GCA_030522765.1 Ophioninae sp. B BG-2022a | reverse complement strand
GTACAGACTACCAGGGAAATTGGGACTAACGATGATAATGTTCATCACTATGGCACGTTACCCACAAAGACTAACCGCCGGACGAGTGATAGAACTTTCTATGACGACTTTCGGGGCCGTGAGTGCGAGACACTTGAGCACCACGACTTTATCTTTTTTCTTTCGATTCCTTCTGATTTCGGTGCCTTCAGATCATGAAGACCTCGTTCGGCTATTCAAACATGCTTCGAACAATGGCCGCTTAACAAATCGCGATGAGTCGAGAATAATAGCCGAAGAGGAATCAAACGAAACGGGTCGTCACGGAACGAAGTTTTCCTTTGGCTCAATGAGAATGACGATGTAGATACAGAATTTTTTATGGTGACGAGCCATAATTGGTGGGTCGAATAAAACTCCGTTTCATAAAAACACTTTGTTCAATTATATCGATCTCAAACGCCTCGTACAAAAGTGGAAAAAAAATCCCGAAATAATCAATATCGAAAAAACAAAATGGTGACCGTCCTTCGTAATCACGACAGCGCGACTGCGATCTTTATTTCACCGTGGAGTCATTCAATCAGAGTTGAAGTAACGCAGCTTCGATGAGAAAGCATCGACTGGGCTAAATCAATCCAGCAGTTTCTGCGCGATACAACGAACTAAAAAGGTATTCAGATAAAGAGAAACAATGGCCACGGTCAAAGAAGGGGTTAGACGGGGATAGTAGAGGGTGGGAGATTTTTAAATAAAAATAAGCTACAAAACCAGAAGCAAGTTAGTTTTTCATGGCGTTGTACGAAGCGTTTCGCCGTTAAAAGTTGAATGAGTATTTCCCCGCCTCAGAAAGTTAGGGCTTGAAGAGGGGTAGCAAAAAAACGGGATATCGAAGACGAGAAGCATGCGCGGGTCGAAGAGGTCGTAGTATGAATAAGTCATAACGAATAATGAACAATTCTCGCACGAGGGAAAAAAAAATCGAGATACGGTGAGAACCGAGGTTCATTCGCGAACGAAACGTCGTGGGGGTTTGTCATGTCCGGCAAGTTCGGCAATAAGAAGTTACCGATCGAAAGAAAAATCGCGAACGTTAATTACGCGGAAGATGTTAATTACTCGATGCGATATACTCGATGGTTCTTGACGTTTATGGGAATTTGGCCTTACGTGGTTTCGAACTCGACGAGATTCGAAAAAATTCTCGCCGGATGCCTCATGCCGTTACCTTCGCTGATCATAGCTCTACACGTCATGCCGATAATCACGATAACGATAGTACGAGAAATAACCCCAATGGAATTCACGATGCTGCTTGGCCCGATATTTTATCGGTCCTCGTGCGTCGTTAAAAACATAATCCGCGTGGTATCGAGAACGATCGAGATCGCCAAATAATGCTGCGCCACTTGCAGCGCAGCCGGAAGTACACCTTAATATGCATCTGCTTTCAATACATCGGAACAACGTTTTACAATTCGATGCCATTCGTTAAACCGAGAAAAATTGATGCCCTCAATCAAACCATCAGACCTGTCAACATACCCGGTATCGACTTTTATGTCGATCTTCGAAATGGTCACAATTACGAAATCGTTATTTTTACCAGTTTCGTATCGTTCTATTGCGTCTCCACCACTGTCGTCGCCATATACAATCTTATCGCTGTACTCGCTTTCCACGTTTGTGGCCAAATACAAATCGTCATGTCCAGACTTGAAAACCTTATCGATAATGGCGCTCCCGAGAACATTGACGGTGAGACTTTTCGCAAGGAATTGACATTCGTCATATGCATCCATGTCAGAGCACTCAGGTAATAAATTCATCAATTTCATTTGGGTACATCTTGTGTCCAAAACGTTTCTCACCATGAGCATCAGCTGGGCACTTTATTCTTATTATTATTATTTTTATGCCACAAAAATACGTATATTTTTCAAAAATTAGGTTTAATTTAATGTTGCAAAAGGTAGAACGTGTTTTTTATTTTGTATCTAGTTACCTATCGTCACAATAAATGAAAAGATATAAATAAAAAAGTTTTTAGTAAATATTCATTTGTAATTAAATAATAAATCAATAAAATCTTACAGTTGGTGGAAAAGAAAACTTTCTAGTACATTGAAGTAAGCTCGTGTTTTATGAATATTCTTTTTACATACAAATTTTTTCTTCATTTTTAGTACTTAATTGATTTCGTTTCGTGAGAAGTTGAATACTTTATGGACTTCTTTTTTACACTTCGTTCAACGATTCAATCCAGCCAGTGTACATCAAATCCCAATCAAAATTACTCAGTGCTTACGTGTTTTAGTATAAAAATTGTTTATCTTTCAAATTTGAGAGTTTTGGTACTAAAACCTGGACAGGACATTGCTTAATCGTTATTTTTCATAATTCACGAAAATGCCAGCACGTTTTACGTTTTTGTTTTTTTTTTTCGTTTTTGAATAATTATCGTTGGACAGAAGCTTCATATTTTTCGTTTCTCTCAGATTTGCGTCAAAGATCGACGAATTGCTACACGGGCTGTGTTTAATAAAGGTGGTCGACGCGACACTGATGTTATGTTTGGTCGTATACATGTTCATGATGGTAAAAAGCAGAAACAAATGTTCACATCTTGCTTTTCCTAATTTCCGGTGACTCAGAATACGAATTTTTCGTATGCCACGTTTTTTGACTTGGAAAACCGTCCATTTTTGCATTATCCGTGGATTCAATAATTTCTAACAATTGCTTCGGCTTTAAATTTGGTTGTGATCTCAAACAATTTCTCCAGGATGATCTTGATGCAATATCTTCTATAATTAATATTAATATAAATATTAATATTAGCCGTCATTTAGAAAAAATATATTTTTTCTGATTGTAAGGCTTTAAAACTTTATTTTGAGACTTTTATATATGTATTTTGTTTTAATTTAATACGAAATATTGTGTTTTTATATTCATATGATTATGGATTTTATAATAATTATTTTATCATAAATACAAAATTTAATGGAATTTTTAAATATACAAGTACTAAAATTTACAATATAAACATTTTATATTGTATATTTTGATTGCAAAATCCTTTTTAACTAATGAATGGAGACTTCGTGCGTTAGAAAACCCGATATTTTTTATTCTACTGACGGAATAGTAAATTCAACATTTTACAGAGAAAATCAATAGACGATGATGAAATTCGATATGCATTGAATGTTCAGATGTATATTTATTACAGGATCAAAATTCGACCGGTATAATATCGGTGATATCTTACACAGCGTTGCTCATCTCCTACAATTTTAATATATATATTCTTTGCCGAATTGGTCAGCTTCTCAAAGAGAAGGTGAATAGACATTTTTAGGAAGTTCATTTCGCATTTGAATTTTCAATTATTTTTCATGCACCAACTTTCCAAATAATTTTTTGTCTTTTTCATCAAAGATTAAATTTGATTTCTTGATGACGTGAAATTGCAGTGCGAGGCGGTGGGTAAAGCGGCTTATATGACCGAATGGTACAAATTACCTGGTAAATTAGGACTTAGCCTCATCATGATCTTCAGTATGGCGAATTATCCACGGAGACTCACCGCTGGACGTCTCATCGAACTTTCATTATCTACTTATGGAGCCGTAAGTAGATCCAAATGTGTATACAGAGTTTCCCACGACGGAATATCATCGGTGAAATGGGGGGTTCGAGGTGAAATTCTGAGTCTATTGGTATACGCATCCAATCAAAAATGTTCAGCTGATTACGAACATTTATAGAAGTTTATAAAAGTTTTTTACGATTTTTTATCAGAAAATTTTTGGTTATCGGGTATATGGATGGTAGATTCGTGCTCAGGGGATAAAATTGCATTGAAAAATAGCATTAAAAAAATAATAAAAAATCCAATTTCTTTTTATTTTTGGGGGAAAAAGTTTTTTTTACTAAATCATGGGTAACTTCTTTTCCTTTAGGATACGGCACTCCACTATGTGTTCAACCTCTTCGTTATGATTTTCTCTTTAAAACGATTGTTGAGTTATCAAGTTTCAATGATTTTTCGATTTTTGTCAGAATTTCAAAGTTGGACCATCGATATTTGCAAATTTTTCCATACATATGGAAATGTTTTGGTTGCCTTTAAATATTAATAATAATCCAGGGGTTGATCTGAGAACCATATACATGCTTATAACAATCGACTCAGAATTTCACCCCCAACCCCCCATTTCACGGATGACATTCCGTCGTGGCACACCCTGTATAAAATTGTTTAGCATTTCTTCCTATTTCATACTTTTCCATTGATCGGCCGTTTCCAGATAATGAAAACTTCTTTCGGCTATTTGAACATGCTTCGAACAATGACCGAATGACAATTTGATATTCGACGAGAAAAATTGTACAAGGTACACCCTTTCTTTTAAATAAAATAATGACAACGATGGCGGAAATAAAAGTGATTTTCCTGAAGATTTGGATTGCCAACGGCGATCTTTTGTTTCCTTGTTTTTTTAGTATATAATATATATATATACATATATAAAGTAACATTTTTGAAGTATTTTTTAGAATTATACCTTTGAGGTGCATTTTTTAAATGTTATATCATTAATTTCTTTTTTCATATTAGTATACAATTTATATTTCTCTACGTATACTTTATGCATAAATCGTGTATTTTAAAATTGATACACTTCTTGGTCTTTAATCGTGGTTTTGATGAATCACCTGGATGGTAGAGCCCGATAATGAGAAAATAAATCGAAGGGAAAACGAAAGTTCAAAAGTTATGGACAACGGCTCGTCAATAATTCTGAGATTCGAAGTTTGTCAGGTTGTTCGTTTTACATTTCACATGGCCACCCGAGCCCTCGTCCCCAAAAAGAACGACCCTCATGAATACCTGATAAGACTACAGAGCAACATAGTACAGTATCTAAAGTTCTAAACTCGTCTAAAACTGATCCAGCGAGTCGAACTTTTAAAACTGAAAAACTGAGTAATATTCTTCAACAATTGATAAACTGTAAAATATTTTAAATGTCTGCAACTGATTTTCTTTTTATCAAGGGATATTCGTTCCGTAAATCCAAGTTTTATGAAGCCTCAGAATATCAGTTGTTCATCCTGAATGGAGCACGAATATGATTGTTTTATGGTTAAATATTATTATTCAATAATTAAATATTTTTATTTTTAGTAATAATATTTAATAAAACATTATTAAACATTATTACTAAATGAGTATTATTGTTTTAATAATAATCGTTTCATCTATATTTATCATTCCTCATGAAATTTAATTGAATTGACGAACCGCGTGAAAATGGTGAGATTAAAAAAAAAACAAGTTTTCCAAGAATTATTTCAAAATGCTGATGACGAGAACTTTCCAATCGAAAAAAATGAAACGAGTCCCTCTAATTCGCAGTCATTTTTCAGATGTCACATCGAAAGTCCACTGAACGATAAAGAAATTCTTTTTAATGAATTAACTTTTTGAACTCAAATCTTTCCTCTTTGTCGGTGGACCAAATTCGTAGGTGGTCACACGAGAACAAGTCTGAATTGTCAGATGGGTGCTTAAGGGGTTTTCAAAAATGTGTTTCAACAATTGTCCGAATACATCAGAATATTGTCTTGATTTTCGGTGATCGTAGAACAGTGTTTACGAATTTTCACTCAATCACGATTATTCCGAATCATCCGAGCTCGGAGTCTTTTGAAAATTTCACTGGATGCGACACCGTCGTTGGCGAGAAAACGAATATTAACGGATTACGCAACAAAGGCTAGCACTCCCCATAAATAATAGCGAAACCAAAATGATGGTGGTTGTTAAACGAAAGTGGAGGAACAGATCTATTTCTGTCGATGAAAACTGCGTAGAAAAATTAAGCCAATTTTGTATTTTTATAAATCACCAAAAATCACGAAAACAGCAAATCAGCGTAACTAAAAATCATTTACATCTTGATGCGGTTCGAAAAGTACACTCGTTGCTTCACCACCCCTGAGGAGTAGCTTTGCTCGTCGACTGGAGAGAATTGACGGAAAACCTCGTATCTTGCGACACTTTTAAGCCAAAGAACGATCGTCGAATGAGAGGAAAAACGGAAAACCCATGGGGAGGGCGGTTGAGTGAAGAAAAACAAAAAGTTTGTCAAAAGTTCGAGAGGTTTCCCGAGCGCCCGACGACGAGAAGCTGAAGTTTTACATTCCGGTTATTTGACCCTTCTACCTTTAAAGCTGGAGGAGACCGCCCCACCAGAACCTTCCAGTAAAAACACTGAAGAGACATGCGCAGAACCAGCCGAACGTTTTAAAATCAATTTTTCACCCCAAACGTTGAATAATTCCAGGTAAGAAAAAAGAAGGAGAGAAAAAAAGCAGGCATGACCAAGCTGGGATTCAGTCACCAACGAAACTCCGAGTGTGTGGGCGATGTCCCGGACGAGTGACCGGAAATCTAGGGAATCGGTTGAAAAACCGTCGGCCCGAAATTACATCGCGGATGTGAATTATTCGATGCAGTATACTCGATGGTTTTTAACACTTTTGGGCATTTGGCCGGATGTGGTTTCGAACTCGACGAAATTCGAAAAAATAGTTTCAAGATGCCTAATGCCTTTTCCCTCCTTGGTCATAACTCTACTCGTGATACCCCTAATCTCGATTCCAATAGCTCGCGATCTCACCCCCAGTCAATTCTTCATTTTACTCGCCCCGCTCAGCTTCCGGACCTCAAGCGTCATTAAAAACGTTATTCTGATATCGAAACGTCGAGCCATCAAGCTTTGCGTCGAACACATGGAGACCGATTGGCGGAGAATCGAAAACGATCGGGATCGCCAAATTATGATGAAATATTTACGGGTCGGACGACACTTAACGATAATATGCGTTTCCTGCTTGTACATCAGTACCATTTTTTATAATATCTTGCCGTTTGTTGCGCCGAGAAAAATCGACGCTTTCAATAGAACCGTCAGACCCGTTCCCGTACCCGGTATCGACATTTACGTCGATCTTCGCGCTGGTCACAATTACGAAATTGTTATTTTTACCAGCTGCGTCTCCATCTTTTACGTATCCGCAATTATCACCACGATATGCAATCTCGCCGCTGTACTCGTTTGCCACGCTTGTGGACAAATACAAATCGTCATGTCGAGACTCGAAAACCTCATCGGCAAAGGATCTGACGAGGATTTTTCACACACGGAAGGGAAAGGACTCTCCTTAGTTATTCGCGTTCACGTCAGAGCTCTCAGGTAAAAATCGAAAGTCGTTTTTTTTTATTTCATTCAAAACCGAATATCTCAGTGTGCTGATCCAGCCGACTCTACAGAACGAAAACTCGTTCAATGTTTTGTGCGCGGTTTTGACGACTTGAAAATTGTCGATTTTTGAAAATTGCCGATTGAAAATCGAAAATTAGTCGAAAATTACTTGATTTGTCACGAGAAACAGTATGTTTTTTTTCAATAAAATTTCGTTGTAATTTTAAAAATTATAGTTACGACTTAGAAACGACGAAAAAGTCAGGAAGCATATAAAAAAAAAGTGCAATCGGATAAATCGGTATTTCTGCTAGAAATTTTTGATTAATCAGTACGTCGAACGGCAAACAAGAATTGTTAGTGATTATTTATTTTGTGTACAGAACAAATATGTTTTTAACGTTCGAAACTGAAACATGGGGTATTTATGGGGATCTGGCACGTTGCTCAACAATCACTTTTCATAATGAATTTTTTATAGAAATTTGAGGCATATTGTTGGTCATATTTTTTTTGCGTATATCCTTTGTCGGTAGCTTTCTTTTTTTCGTTTCTCTCAGATTCGCGTCGAAGATCGACGAAGTTCTACAAGAGCTGTGTTTCATAGAGGTGGTCGACGCGACACTGATAATATGTTTGGTCGCATACATGTTTATAACGGTAAAAGATACAACCAGATTCCCAGGTTTTTCATTCTGGATGCGAAGACGAGAAAAATGACTTTTTAAAAAAATCTATGACGAGGTGTTTCGTGCGAAAGAGAAAGGAAGAAGAAACAGAATTCTACACGTTTATTCAAATTCTACTTCGACATTGTTCTACTATGAATTGTTTCGATTTATCAGGGTCCAGCTCTGTACGAAAATAAAAGTCAACTAAATGCAAATATTAATTGTAAAAAAAAATAAGATTTCATATTTCGTCAGGTTCATTTGTAAATTCTACATTTTGCTAAAAATATCGATGGGCAATTGTTAAATTGAATCAGCACTGAAAGCTCAGATAAATATTTATTACAGGAGCGGAAAAACACGAGTATAATGGCGTCGATATCGTACACAACGTTGCTCGTCTCGTTGTCTTTCAATATATTTATTTTTTGCCGAATTGGTGAACTTCTAAAAGAGAAGGTGAAGAATTCATCATTTTTCTTCGCGTCACCTCGCATCGCCCTCTTTAATTGATTTTTTATATATGCTTTATTCAAAGATTCGCTTGGCATTTTATTTTACCATTTTAAAAAAACTTTTCTTTTTTTCTATCATTAACGTACGTAATTTTAGTGCGAGGCAGTGGGAAAGGCGGCTTATATGACTGAATGGTACAAACTACGAGGGAAATCAGGACTCATGATCGTTATGTTCATTATTATGGCCCATTATCCACGCAGACTCACAGCCGGGCGAGTCATTGAACTTTCAATTTCAACTTTTGGATCCGTGAGAACACAAAGAATATTTATCCAATACTTTTCTCGCTTCCCTTCGATTTCTTATTTTTCGTCGCTAATTCTCTTTTTTCAGATCATGAAGACTTCGTTTGGCTATTTGAACATGCTTCGAACAATGACCGAATAAAAAGTGCAGATTCGAGAAGAAAAATGGTTGAAGGGGAAGCGAGTCCTACAACTGGATGGGATCAACGTTATTTTCAATTTTATGAGTTATCTGTCACATAACTTTGGATAAAAAATAATAAAAAACAGATCTATGATAAAATGAATTTTTCCGAAGATTCATGATAAATAATTGTTTATCAATATCATCAATCATATAAATCATATCATATTAATTGAAAATGGGAAAAATTGGAAGATTTTGCGAAACAGAGGGAAAGGGATGGATAAAATGGAAGGTTTCGTATCATTCAAACGCCAGCATGATCGCAGGGGATTATTGGAGAAAAATACAAAGCAAGTACTCCCGGTATGAATATTTTTGCGCATGTCCATTTTGTCAAGCTTTTGATACTGCAAGACGGTCTAGTTTTCTCCGTCAACTCGGGAAACACAATTTTTTACGGATTTTCATTCGTACCAATATTGTGATGGCCAAATGAAGAACTGATATTTATTTAATGTATAAATTATAAGAATGATATATATGCACGTTTCATGAATCTAAGCACATTTTTTTCGTTGAAATTCATTTACTATTCATTTCTCACAGATATGCATTGAAAATCAAAGAATTTGTATGAAAGTGCTGGTTCACGGGAGTGGTCAATGGCATTCGTACTGACAGTATTAAGAAACACAAAGAAAATTACTAAGTTCAAAAAATTAATTAGTAATGATTTAAGAATCAACTCTCCGTTACGATTTTTGTGCGTTTTTTGTATCCTTCGTATCACATATTCGACACATAAATAATTTCGTGTGCCAGCCACCGATTTATTGAGGAGCAAGTCAACGCAATAATAAACCGGAAACTCCACGAAAACGCGAACTCACCGAATCATTTTTGACATCCATCGATCAACACATGTTTTCTTCGACAAATTGCGCAAGAAATAATGAACGAATAAGAATCTCACTAGAGTTCACAAATTAGTGTTGAAGTATCATTCCATCGAATTTTAACGACTGTTTTGCCAAATTCTTGATCTTTGTACCTCGGTCTACAACGACAAATCGACTCGTCTCTCCACTGTACCCATGGATGTCAAAGCGTCCACTGCGCAGACCTGTGTCCTGCGCGGCGCACATCGGACTGTAAAACTTTTTAAACAAAAGACGCATGCGCATTGGAGAAGAAGGGGAAAGCAGAGAGCGCAGTTGAGGGAGTAAAGAAGCTAAAGCAGAAAATCCGTGAACACTGCCAACTCGCAAAATGTTTCTTTACTTTTCTTTGTTTTTTTAGTTGTCATGCATACACGTCTCCGAGGTGGAAGGGATCACTCGAGCGAAATCTCCCACCCATACAGCCAAGAGGCATGGAAAACAATACCGGAACCCAAGAGACATGCGCGGAACAGCCCGGACGAATTAAAAACTGTAATTCCTTTCGAAGAATATATAATTCGTTGGGGGAGAAAAAAAAGATATGACATCGTTGTGGTTCAGTCGTGAACGGAACGTGGAGTGCATGAGCAATGCTCGGTAAAAGTTACACAGAGGAACGATCAGTCGAGAGGCCGATGAACGAAAATTACAAAGCGGATGTAAAGTACTCGATGCAATATACTCGATGGTTGATGACAATTTTGGGAATGTGGCCGAGCTTGGTATCGGATTCAACAAGGCTCGAAAAACTCGTCGGAAGATACCTGAGAACGATTATTCCGCTTTACATAGCGATACACGTGATACCGATCGTGTCGATTTTGTTCGTCCGTAAATGCACTCTGAATCAAACCATCGCGATACTCGCGCCAATAATCTTTCGATCGGCAAGCGTCATTAAAAACCTCCTCCTCATTTTCCGGCTTCGAGACATCAAGGTCTGCGTCGAACACATGGTCGCCGATTGGAGAACAATTGATAATGATCGAGATCGCGAAATAATGCTGAAACATTTGCGGGTCGGACGACGTCTTACGATAATATGCGTTTCCTGTCTCTACAGCGGCACCATATTTTACAATTCCTTGCCGTTCGTAGTACCGAGAAAGCTCAATGAGTTCAATGAAACCATCAAACCCATCATTCTACCGGGCATCGACATTTACGTCGACCTAAACGCCGGTCACAATTACGAGATCGTTATTTTAACGAGCTGCGTCTCCATCTTTTGCGTTTCCACGACTATGGTCGCAATATGCAATCTCGCCGCTGTACTCGTTTGCCACGCTTGTGGCCAAATACAAATCGTTATGTCGAGACTCGCGAACCTCATCGGTAAGGAGCACGACCATGATACTGATCATACGACTTTCCGGAAAGAATTCTCATTCATCATTCGCTTGCACGTCAGAGCACTCGGGTAAAAAAAAATCTTTTTCTATATACCTCTGGCGTACGAGACGTTTCTCATCATCCTCATTATCTGGGTTTCGAAAAGGTTGAAAAATCGAATTGATAAAAAATGATGAAAGATCAAATTGATAAAAAGGATGAAAGATCAAATTGATAAAAAATGATGAAAGATCAAATTGATAAAAAATGATAAAAAATCGAGTAACTAAAAATATGGAAGCTGTCAAGTATAGCTTCACTGTCATTTTCTCAAAGTTCGCGAAATGCTAGGCAAACTCTGATCCTGTCGTTTTGCGTATTAACCTTCGACGGAATATTTTTACCTATCGTTTCTCCCAGATTTGCGAAGAGGATCGACGATACTCTACAAGAGCTGTGTTTCTCAGAGGTCGTACAGGCAACGATGATGTTATGTATGATCGCATACATTCTCGTTATGGTAAAAAGCACAAACAAATATTCATATCGTAAGTTTCGATAGCGAAAACGAGAAAGTAAGTACTCCGATGAGAAATCTGCGGGCGTTTCCCTTAATTTTTGCCGTTATCATCAACTCCAAATATCTTATGGTAAAATTTGAATTTCCAAATGTTTACAAGGCGTTCTTTGTAAGTAATACGTGATTTGCAGTTTTTGAAATTAAAAGAGTACTCCCTTGCTGGAAATGCTTCGAAGAAACGCAGGACCCCATGTGTTCAAAAACGGCTCGTGTTTCACTGCATACACAAAAATTTTTTTAACTCAACATTTAACGGAAGCCTCGATGAGCCATCATTAACTCCAATGTCTATTGAATGTTTAGAAAAATGTTTATTGTAGGAACGGAAAAATACGACTGTGGCGTCGACGGTCTCGTTCACAACGTTACTCGTCTCTTTGTCTTTTAATATATTTATTTATTGCCGAATCGGTGAACTTCTAAAGGAGAAGGTGAATAACCATTTTATTTAAGCAAGTCCACGCTCAGCTTTACAATTCGATGCAACATACAATCTATTTCAGTTAAAAAAAATTTCAATTTTTTTTTATTTCAAAGATATCAAAGATTTTTAATTTTTTCAAATTTCAAAGATTTAATGAGGATTTTATTTTACAATTTTGCAACTGTTTTTCCGCCGATTGCAGTGCGAAGCTGTGGGTACCGCGGCTTATATGACCGAATGGTACAGACTGCCAGGGAAATCAGGTGTCGCGCTCGTTATGTTCATCACTGTGGCGCATTATCCGCGCAGACTCACCGCTGGCCGAGTGATAGAACTCACAATATTAACTTTTGGATCCGTAAGTATACGAAAAGTGTTTTTTTAATCATTCATTTCCTGTCATAGGCTTTTCTATCGATAAGCTATTTTCAGATCATGAAAACGTCGTTCGGCTATGCTAACATGCTTCGAACGATGACCGAATAAAAAATCGGAGAAGTGTGACCGAAAGGGACACTTCAATTCCAATTAAATCAATTTTTCCTTCGTTTTATTTATTATTAACTATTTATGATTCAGATTTGTAAAAATGATAGTCAAAGCGCTAATAAAATTAAGTTTTCTGAAAATTGTGTTTACCCCATACGAGGTGAAAATAATCGAGTTTACAGATACTTTAATGACGGAAAATAGAAAATAACTGCTATGGCAAAACTTGAAAATGGTTAGACCGTAGTTCTTATTCGACGACCAGTTTCTATCGTGCATGACAGAACTTTTGTTGTATCCTTTGTTTTTGTCTATAATAACCAAACTTGTTCTGTTTCGAGAGGACGCTTGGACGGTGGCGCTGATCACTGTTAAACTGAAATAAAAAAAGAACCATTCTTGTATGAAAGTTTTAATCTATGGCTTTTTAATAATTCCAAGCTTCGCGGCGTATGACGTAGGCTTTGTTTTAAAGTTCACGTATTTCGCCGGTCGTTCTTCTCAAAAAAAGAATAACCCTTTCCATATATACGTGATAAGATCAGAGGGACTAAAATTCGTGGTACGGACGTAAAACTCCGAGCTCATAAAAAATGTATTCAACGAGTCGAACTTTTGAAACTGCAAAACGGAATATTCTTTTCCATGAATCGATTACCATGGCCATTCTAAAATACCAGACATTTATGAAATGTCCTATTTCCTATCGAACAATAATCGAAAATAAATTTAAACGAACGCGCAAAATAGTAACTTTGATTAATATTTTATATGCCAAATAACGTATACTGAGAGAAATATACTGTATTTTTTGACTACTGAGATATTTTTACTACTTGTTAACTGAGAGAAATATACTGTAGTTTTTTGACTACTACTAATGTTTTTCTTGTTTTTCGTTCGATTCTTTATCTTCGTGGCAGATAGGGTACATATTTTTACAATTAATTGTTCTGTTCAAAAACGGTTTCGAAAAAAGAGGAACCCGATTTACATGTAAAACAAGAGAGTTCGAAACGTAAAGTTCTCTAACGTACTTTACTCACTTTTGAGAGTCAAACGCAACTGGAACTCTAATCGCCCATAAGTTCCCATAAAAAAAGATTTTTCCCGCACTTCAGTTCTTGGGTGTAGCTATTGTCTTTGGCTTACGAAAACCACTTCTGCAAGACGCTACAAGTGTTGTATGAGCGAATTTATTTGAAAAACGTTAATGAAAAATTCTTTTTATTGTTCACTTCGGCTTATCATTATCCAAAACCTTATTCAGCAGATTCAATTTGTCGCCCATACCGAGGGCGCAAAGATGTACGTGTAATAGATCATTCGAGGGAATACTTTCCAAATCGAAAACCCAAAACGATCGATAATGAATTTGTGGGGTCTTCGCTCAACCCAATGATGAAGAGACACTCACCGAATGATTTTTTACATCGACCGATGAACAGGTTATCCCTTCAATGACTTTTGGACGAAATAATGAACAACGAGCAATCTCAATGGAGCGCACAAATTAGTTACAAAGTATCATTCCATCGGAGTGATTTTTTCCATTGGACTATTTTTCGCAATTTTTGATCTTTGTACCTTGAGCGGCACCGACGAGTCTACTCGTCGCTCCACTGTGTCCGTGTCTACCAAAGCGTCCACTGCACAGACCTATGCCCTGCGCAGCTTACATCGGTCTGTAATACTTTTTAAACAAAAGACAACGGCGCGTCTGCGCAGAAGGGGGAACAGAGGGCACGGTTGAGGGAGTAAAGAAACAAAGTATGTAAATCCGTGAGCGCTGCCAACCCGCGAAACGTTTTGTTCATTTTCTTTTTTTTTTCAAAACTTTTCGTGGATTCGTCATTTCGTGGGGATGGATAACCCCTCCGGAACTGCCCGGCCGCTTTCCACCGCCAAGAGGCACGGAAAAAAATACCGTAACGCAAGAGACATGCGCGAAACAACGCGGACGAATTAAAAGCTATAATTACTCTCGAAGAATATATAATTCGTCGCGGGAGAAAAAAAGTAATGGCGACGCTGTGGTTCAGTCGTGAACGGAACGTCGAGTACATGTGCAATGACCGGTAAAAGTTACGCGGAGAAACAGTCCGTCGAGAGATCGGTGAATGAAAATTACGAAGCGGATGTAAAGCACTCGATGCAATACAGTCGATGGTTGTTGACAATTTTGGGATTGTGGCCGAGCTTGGTATCGAATTCAACAACGTTCGAAAAACTCGTCGGCAGATACCTGAGATCGGTTATTCCGCTTTATATAGCGATGCTCGTGATACCGCTCATAGCGATTTTCTTCGTTCGTAAATGCAATCTGAATGAAACCATCGGGGTACTTGCGCCGATAATCTTGCGAATGTCAAGCGTCATTAAAAACCTCATTCTCGGTTTCCGGCTTCGAAATATCAAGGTCTGCGTCGAGCACATGGTCACCGATTGGAAAGGAATTGAAAACGATCGAGATCGCGAAATAATGCTGAAACATTTGCGGATCGGACGACGCCTCACGATAATATGTGTGGCCTGTGTCTACAGCGGTACTGTATTCTACAATTCCTTGCCGTTCGTACTACCGAGAAAAATCAATGAGTTCAATCAGACCATCAGACCTATCATCCTACCTGGCATCGACATTTTCGTCGACCTAACTGCTGGTCATAATTACGAGATCGTTATTCTAGCGTGTTGCGTATCTATCTTTTGCGTTGCGACGACTATGGTCGCAATAAGCAATCTCGCTGCTGTACTCGTTTGCCACGTTTGTGGCCAAATACAAATCGTTATGTCGAGACTGGCAAACCTCATCGGTAAGGAACATGATAATGATACTGATGACACGACTTTCCGGAATGAATTCTCTTTCATCATTCGCATGCACGTTAGAGCGCTCGGGTATGAAAAAAAAAAAACTTTTTTTATATACCTCTGCTGTACGAACCATTTTTCATCATTCGCTGCGGTTGATATTGTCAAAAATGCGTTCGATACATTGCTGCCTTGTCGTTTGCCCTATTAACCTTCCACGGAATATTTCTACCTATCGTTTCTCCCACAGATTTGCCAAGAGGATCGACGATACTCTACAAGAGCTGTGTTTCTCAGAGGTCGTACAGGCAACGATGATGTTATGTATGATCGCATACATTCTCGTTACGGTAAAAAAGCGCAAACAAATATCCATATCGTAAGTTTCAATAGTGAAGACCAGAAAGTAGGTACTTTATTGAGAAATCTGCGGGTCTTTCCCTGCATTTTTGCCGTTATAGTAAAATTTGAATTTCGGAATATCAACGTGACATTTATACAAAAATTATGTTCCAATCCAAATGAGTCAAACTTAGGTAAACAGTGATTTGCACAGAATTCTACTGGTTTCGCGAAGTAATCGATAAGACTTGGCGGCTTGTTTTTATATGTATCGACATCATTTTTTTTTTTTCAATTCAAAATTTAAGTGAAGGCTCGACGAACCATAATTGAATTCAATGTTTATTGAACGTTTAGAAAAATGTTTATTGTAGGATCGGAAAAATACGTCTATGGCGTCATCGATGTCGTTTTCAACGTTACTCGTCTCTTATTCTTTTAATATATTTTTTTATTGCCGAATCGGTGAACTTCTAAAAGAGAAGGTGAATGGAGATTTTTTTGAAGTCATGTCACACTCCGCTTCATAATTCATCTCTATGTACGGTCTGTTCAAAGATTTACTGGAGATTTGATTTTACGATTTTGTAACTGTTTTTTCGTCGATTGCAGTGCGAGGCTGTGGGTACTGCGGCTTATATGACCAATTGGTACAGACTACCAGGGAAATCGGGTATCGCCCTCATTATGTTCATCACTGTGGCGCATTATCCACGCAGACTCACAGCTGGTCGAGTGATAGAACTTACAATATTAACTTTTGGATCCGTAAGCACACGATTATTTGCATAAACCTATCTTTTTGTTTCTTTCGTTTCGAAAGCTTTTCTATCGATAGACTATTTTCAGATCATGAAGACGTCGTTCGGCTACGCTAACATGCTTCGAACGATGACCGAATAAAAAATCGCAGAAGCGTTACCGAATAGAACACTTCAATTCCAATTAAAACAATTTTTCTGTCGTTTTATTTATTATCGATTACTTATGCTTCAGATTTGTAAGAATAACAGTAAAAGCGCTAATAAAATTAAGTTTTTTGAAAATTGTGCTGACCAGAACGGGTCTTTCGGGTTCCCATTTTTCTGAGTGCAAAAGTGATATGAAAGTGGCAACTATTACGGGCTTGTCAATTACAAGGTTGGCACACCACTCTGTGCTCAATCTCTTCGTTATGATTTTCTCTTCAAAATGCTTTTTTGATAATTTAAATCCGATGATTTTTCGATTTTCACGGGTGATTCAAAATTGGGTACTCATATTGTGTATATATTTAAAATTAGTAACGTAAGTTGCCTATAGCAGACAATACTTGGAAAGTTCGTATTTACAACATTACGAATTGGAATTTCATCATAAAAATCGACAAAAACGCATGTATGATAACGGAATACAAGGTAAAAAAAATTCATATTTCAGCCATTTTCATGACGAACAACAAAAATTACAGCTTTGATCGCAAAATTTTTATGAAACGATCGTGTTTTTAGAAGTTGTTTACGAACTTTTCATGAAAATTTTGGGTTTTGGGGAAAATTAATGGTAGATTCGTGCTCAGGGGATCAAATTACATCAAAATAGACCATTAAGAAAAATATTTAAAATCCAACATTTTTTTGGATTCTAGGGCAAAAAAAGTTTTTTCACTCAATCATTGATAACTTTTTTTCCTTTAGGATTTGGCACACCACTCTGTGCTCAATCTCTTCGTTATGATTTTCTCTTCAAAATGCTTTTTGATTATTTAAATCCGATGATTTTTCTATTTTCGACAGAATTTCAAAGTTGGACCATCGTTTTCTGCCAATTTTTCCATATATACCCCTTTGCCCTTTTTTTGCGGTTTTTCAAGCGGACTTTCCGGGAAAACTATACGAGATGTCCATAGAAATCCAACGCCATTATTTAAGTCAGGCAAAAACGTTTTCCAAACTCAGTCAATGAATGTCAATCGCACAGAAAAATCACGCTCTACGACCTTTTGAAATATAGTGATTTTTTAGATTCCGGAATAGTGGCCGGGAAAGTCGAAAAAATTTTTTTTCCGTTTTTAAGCTCTTAAAAGGGTCTATTTAATCGGAAATTTTCTGCTGACTACGAATATGCCCAAAATTTTGCCGAAAGTGCTAGATTAGACTGGGAAAATGCGAAAAACCTTTCTAGAATATTTTTTCGATAATTTTCCCATGAAATGGAGAGTTCAAGACGCATTAAATGGTGGGATTGTCTTCAAGGTATGAAAATACATCGACATGGACCTGCGATATGACACTAAACGTCTGGATATAATAATTATTTCGGGCTAAGCCCGCTGATCGGGCGCGCCTGATTGGATGCCTTTCAAAATGAATAACAATTCAGGCGTTGATCCGGGAACCGTACAAGTTCATATCAATCGACTCAGATTGTCAATCCCAACTCACTATTTCATGGATGACATTCTCACGTGGGACGTGAAACTCTGGATATGGTATTTATTGCGTCTATAAATCATTCGAATTGTATGTTAAATATGCATGTGTGCAAATGTGTGCAAATATGTCGAATATGCACGTTTCAAGAATCAAAGCACAACTTTTCGATAAATTGTGCTATCCACTTCTCATATATTTGCAGCCAAGATTGACAAGGTCGTACCAAAGAGGTGTTACACGGGAGTGGTCATCGCAAAGTGAATTTCACAAGTTCAGAAGCACAAAAGAGTTTCGTAAGATTGAATTTTAACTTCTGAAACGATGGAGAAGGTCTTTGTTAGAAAATCGCAACGTGTTTTACTCACTGTAGGGCATGAAACGCAATTGAAAGACGAATTTTTAATAAAATTCCATACAAAAAGATTTTTCCGGGACTGCAGTTCTAGGGGATAGCCATTTTCTTCGGTTGACGAAAACCGCTTCGGAAGGCTCTACGAATGGTATATCCGCAAAATCACTTTCCCTCTAGGGAATACTTCCCGAATCGAAAACCCAAAACGATTGGTAATTAATTGTTGGAGTCCTCGTTCAAAGCAATGATAAATGGAAACACCACGAAAACGCGAACTCACCGAATCATTTCATACATCCATTGATGAACAGGTTATCCCTGCAATGACTTTTGGACGAAATAATGAACAACGAACAATCTCAATGGAGCGCACAAATTAGTTACGAAGTATCATTCCATCGGAGTGTAATAAATATTTTGCGCAATTTTTTATCTTTGTACCTCGGGCTGTACTGACGACTCTACACGTCACTCCACTGTGTCCGTGCATACCAAAGCGTCCACTGCGCAGACCTATGCCCTGCGCAGCTTACATCGACCTGTAATACTTTTTAAACAAAAGACGACGGTGCGGTGACGGAGAAGGGGGAACAAAGAGCGCCGTTGAGGGAGTAAAGAAACAAAGTATGGAAATCCGTGATCACCACCAACACGCGAAACGTTTCGTTCTTTTTCTTTTTCTTTTTAAAACTTTTCGTGAATACGTCTCTTCGTGGGGGTGGATAACCCTGCCAGAACTTCCCGGCCGCCTCCCACCGCCAAGGGGCACGGAAAAAGATACCGTAACGCGAGAGACATGCGCGGAACAACCCGGACAAATTAAAAACTGTAATTTCCGTCGAAGAATATATAAGTGGTCGAGAGAGAAAAAAAGTAATGGCGACGCTGTGGTTCAGTCGTGAACGGAACGTCGAGTGCATGTGCAATGTCCGGTAAAAGTGACGCAGAGAAATGGTCGGTCGAGAAACCGATGAACAAAAATTACGAAGCGGATGTAAAGTACTCGATGCAATACACTCGATGGTTGCTGACAATTTTGGGAATGTGGCCAAGCTTGGTATCAGAATCGTCAAGGCTCGAAAAACTCCTCGGAAAATACCTGCGATCGCTTATTCCGCTTTATATAGCGATGCACGTGATACCGATCGTGTCGATACTGTTTGTCCGAGAATGCACTGGGAATCAGATCATCATGATGCTCGGGCCAATAATCTTTCGATCGTCGAGCGTCCTCAAAAACCTCCTCCTGATGTTCCGGCTTGGAGAGATCAAGATCTGCGTCGAGCACATGGCTACCGATTGGAAAGCAATTGAAAACGAACGAGATCGCGAAATAATGCTGAAACATTTGCGGGTCGGGCGACGTCTTACGA
>JAPYZJ010002909.1:0-18541 GCA_030522765.1 Ophioninae sp. B BG-2022a | reverse complement strand
AAAAAAAAACTACTCTTTTTTGGAGAGAGGGGGGGGGGGGGAAAGGAAAATCGTAGATTGGCTCGGGGAGAAACTTCGTAGTACTTGGAAAAAGAAAACGGTACTGTTTTCTCGGGAGGAGGGGTATATACGTTCGGAGAGTTTGAATAGTGCTTTACGATTTTTTTTTTTTTTTTTTTGAAATAAAACAAAAATCTGGTTGTTGGGTCGAAAACTCGACGTGTTCGCCGAGTCCCGGATAATTAAAAAACTTACAAAAGGCGACCAACGTGGCTGGTCGCCGAGCGATGAAGGGCCAGCCCCCGTTTCCTGTCTTCCATTGTACCCACGTGAGATAATTATATTCGCTTTTTTTTCACGGAGACACCCACCCCCCCTTCGGGAAGTTTTTTTTGATACCTCTTTTCTTTTTTCGTCGTGATTCACTTCGGACATTAGCACAGGGTATTCTTTGAGGACTGTTTTTATTTATTGACTCCGGACATTTTTGATCAGAGAATTTTTCGAGGACATCGAGCTGCAGAAAGGAAACGAGAGGGGGACAACCTTTATTTCCGGTTTACGCTTTATTGTCTTCTCGATGTGCTTTTCAATTTCGGGATATCCTAATCCGACTATGTTTCCGGTTTTTTGGGGTTTTGAACTTTGCTCAATGATTTTTTTTAAGGGAAGTCGATCACGATGATTCTTTGATTACTCAGTGTTATCAATAACGGAAATCCGTAGCTCGTCATTTTGAGTTCGGACGTGTACGTTTATTTTTTTGTTTTACATTTATTTGTTTTTGTTTTTTATTTATGTGTTTTTGTTTTTTTATTTATTTGTTTTTTTTTTATATATTTGTTTTTGTTTTTTTTAATTATTTGTTTTCGTTTTTTTATTTATTTGTTTTCGTTTTTTTATTTATTTGTTTTTGTTTTTTTATTTCTTTGTTTTTTGTTTTTTTTTTATTTATTTTCTTGACTTGCCATTTTATTAACGTTTTATGTCAGCTAACATGTGAGGCTTTATGTACTACGATCAGAACAAAGAAAAATATTCCATGCATCGCTGATCGCTGGAACTGACAGACGTTAACGAACGCGAGGCTCAATGTAGACACGGTCAGAAATCACATCCGTATACAACACTACTGACGTGAGTACTCCTCTTCGAATCGCCACTTTTTATACTCCATTTGTGCACGTGTGCGTGTGTTGTTAGCTTTTTATTACATTCAACTATGAAACTTCCCAGCGAGTTGTATCGATGTAATTGTATCAATGCACGAAGTTTGTTTAAAAAAAATAAAGTAACTTTACAAAATTTTGAGAGCTACGATTTTTTTTTGGGACCCAAACACGTGCAAAGCCTAATAAATAAAATGGTACAATAATGTATATGAAAGAATGGATATAAATTCTAATGAGTTAATCATATAAATCCTAATGAACAAATCACACAAATCCTAATGAATGAATGAATTCTTGAAATGAATGATATGAATGAATTCTTGAAATGAATGAAATAAATGAATTCTTGAAATGAAGGAAATGAATGAATTGTTGAAATGAAGGAAATGAATGAATTGTTGAAATGAAAGAATTCTTGAAATAAATTACATGAATGAATTCTTGAACTGAATGAACTTTTGAAATAAATGAATCCTTGAAATGAATGAATTCTTGAAATGAATGAATTTTTGAAACAAATGAATTCTTGAAACGAGTGAATTCTTGAAACAAATGAATTCTTGAAACGAGTGAATTCTTGAAATGAATGAATTCTTGAAATGAATGAATTCTTGAAATGAATGAATTCTTGAAATGAATGAATTCTTGAAATGAATGAATTCTTAAAATGAATGAATTCTTTAACTGAATGAATTCTCGAAACGAATAAATTCTTAATTATCAAATAGTAATAAACGTGAAAGAGAAAACCTATTTTATTTACCAAAATATGCAAAAACCATTTCGTAACATTAAATCTTCATTCATTTCGTGCCTTCGGAAAGGGAAGAAAATAACGAATCATCCTGCTCATTTTCAACCCCTTCTACAAAATGCTGTACACAATCTTCGGTCCGTTCCACGCCTCTTCAAATCCTTCAAAGATAAAAGAGTGCAGTTTTTTTTTTTGTTCTTTCTCGGGACACTCGGGGATTTTAAGAACAAGAGAATTGCGCGGGTTTCGTGGACAAGAAACGACGAGACAAAGGGATGAAGTACACGACGTACAAGTCTACGGTACGAAGGACTTCTTAGGCGCAATGGTCCGTTTCCATTATTGCGTACTTCGACAATCCTCGACTCTTCGTCGTTTCGAATCGATTTTCTCGGTTTACTTTCTTGTGGCTCGTTATATCAAATCCCGGTCTGAGATCCGGGATTTTGGTATCTCTCGAGATAAAAAAAACGCCAGAAGGAAAAAGAGGAAAGGAAAATTCCTTTCATTCTTTTATCCCCTATATTGGGTGGTCCAAAATGTGACATTCGTACGAAAAATTTTAGTATTCTCAGACCATTCGAAACCCCTTAATATTTAATCGCCTTTATATATTTGAAAAAAAAAATTTCCAATTTCTTTTTTTTTTCAATTTTTTCTTTGGCGTAGAAACTATTTTTCTAGTAGAGGTCAAGCTTCCCAATTTCACTTTTCGTGAAATAAATTAATTATGCTTTAAAAACGAGTTTTTATTTAATTCGGTATTTTATTAATTCGTAAAACAGCCTTAGATTTTTTTTACCAAAAATCCTGCAACTGGTCGTGAGTGTAAGCGTTCGATAATAATTTTTTGAATTACCTAATTGAATGCAGTTAACGAAACTGTATTCGTTAAATTTATGAATTCGTGAAGTTGAGCCCTCTAAGCTAAATAAATAAAATTCATATTAGAATAAATGTATTAAATACAAAATTTATCTAGATAAATAGAAATGTACAGTCACATATAAGTGACTTGGTAAAACGAATTATTTTTTTCTTTATAATGGATTAAATAACAGCCTTTTTAAATTCATTTTTTTATTTTATTTTAATTTAATTTAATATAATTTAATCATTAAAAAAAAGATATTCCCCATTCCCAGTAAAAATATATTATTTATCATCTACATTTGAGTCACTGATCTCAAGCCTAATTTTCCATTTCATAAAAATTAAATTCGCTTTCATCAATAGTCACTCATTTTACATAATAAATGTATGATCTAAATTATTATATAAAACATTAATTATATAATAAAATATTCAGTACATAATTTATAAAATAAATTAATTGTCCTAAACTTTTATATAATAAATGCATTATATAAAATTCCTTTTTTCTTAGGCATTAAGAAAACTCGTTAAGGGGGAAATTGATTTGAATGATCCTTTTGGATGTAACACTTGCAGTCACCCTGTGGATTCGAAGATACCGAGGACTCTTTTGAAAGTTTTCTGAACTTGGACAACGTTCAGTGGTCGTCAAGTTACAAGGGTCGTTCTCGATTCTACCTCGATGTTTTTTTTTCATTGCTCTTTAGTTCTGTACACCCAATATAAAGTACGAACGTCGAGGCCACCATCCAACGTGTACACACGTCGTTTTTTTTTTCTCTCGTGCAAACCGTTGTTCTTTTCAGTCCCAATCCACGAAATTAAGAAAGATAGGCGAAAGAAGCTCGAATAAAAAAAAAAGTAGCTAAGGTTAGGTTTTAAGGTAGTAGAAATGTTCGCAAAGCTAAATGTGGTGAAGCACGTGTGTGTGCATTGTAGAAGATTGAGAAAGAGGGATGCTCAAAGTTTCAAACAATTACTCGTCGCTGGAGGAGCCGAAGTTAATCGAGTCTTTGCCCACCGAACCGGTTTATAAATATAGCAACTTTGTACGTGTACATTCGAGGACTTTTCCGTGAACCAGCGTCCCGAAGACGCCCAATTCTTCTTCGCTCAACCACGTGGTCGTAACATCGTTCTTTCCTTCCAATCGACGATTTTCGTACGGCCGATTTATCGAGATTGTATGTCAGAGAAAAATGGGAAACTCCAAGCCGAGAAAGTGGGTAGAAAAGTGCGAGGGAATGTACAGTCAATTCAATGTTACTGCAATTTTGGTAAAAAGGAAAGCACCCTTTGATAGCCACAATCGTCCATCTTGAAAAACAGAATTTCCTAGGAAAATCGTAGCAAAAAAGCTCTGTGTGGAGAAGTAGGGTAGGGGGAATTATGATGATAAAGATGATGGATGGTCTATGATGAAATAGGGATGGATGTGATGATAGTGATGAATTATTGATGATAATGATTGTGGATGTTTTTTGGAAATGGGCATGGTAACGATAATGATAAAGGTAATTATGACGTAGATGATGATGATGATGGATGTTCTATGAAAATGATCATGATAAAGGTAACGATGGACGTAGATGATGAAGATGTTGGATGTTCTATAAAAATGATGATGATGAAGCCATCGATGACGTAAATGACGATAATAAAAAGGATGGATGTTCTATGAAATGGTCCTCAAAGTCACCAAAACCCTACAATACAAACATCTGTACCGGAAATCGCCACACATCGAAAAGAATTCCAACACGAAGACGTGAAATGGAGTGACAGGAAGCAGGACGGTAAAACCTTTCATTTTCATCTGAGTAGACTTTTACAAAAAATAGAGACATTTAATCAAAGATTATTTGTAAAACACATTTATGGTGGGAATCGTCTAGATAGAAATATGGAGAAAGATAGGAAGAGCAAAAAGAGCTGATGAAGAAGAGAACGCAAGAAAAGGTCATAAAAAAAGGGAGAACAAGTACAGATGATGAGGTGATGATGATGGTGAAACGATATTGAGAATTTTGCTCAGGATGGACTCAGAAGTGATCATCCAAGCGTGAATTCGTGGCTCAATTAATTAACAAGATTTCCTTACAGCCAAAAGGAAAGCTACGACCTCATCAACGAGAAAAACTCGAGGCTCGTTCGAGCGTTTGAATTTGAAACTTTTATCAGCGGAGAAAAAATAATTCATTATTATTGTTCCGGAGTGAAAAAACCTGGAAAATAAAGCCTGAATCTTTTCGTCCTTCGTTCATCAATAGATATACGTTGCACTTGAGACCCCTGTACCTCATTTAAAAAAAAAAAAATTTTTTATAAGACTGTGGTTGCGTAAAGTTTTTTACGTTTCAACGTTTATTAAGAATGCTCCAGTTCCCATTCGAGAAACAACGCGAAACTCCTACTCAAGTATCGGAAAATTCCGTTATACGATCCCACTTGAAGAGAAAAAGTTTGACTTTGGAAGAGCCAGGTTCATATCTGGATAATTGAAATGCGATAACCTGAAAGGCAATGAAAAAATAATATTAATTATTTAAATACCCAGGTCCTCTATCGATACCCGATAACTTTCCCCTGGCCCTCCTTATCTCTGAAAAATATACAGGGTGACCGGTAATTCGATCCATTTCTTGAAATAGGTAATTTTCAACGCCATTTGAAATAAATTGAGTCGTGTTAATTAGGAATTGAAATTGAGTATCTACTCGGTTATAACGGCTTTACGATGTTTTAGAAATGTTTTAGAAATTTTCGGACTTGGCACGACAAAACAAATAATAAAAAAAAAATACTTCACGTCAAATAATCCATAAAAAAGTGTCTAAGTGTAAACTTCGAGCATGCATTTTTTTACATCGCACATACGGGTACTTTGCTAATCTACGTGGCCAAAAATATTGATCTTTAATGAACAGCAAACTTGACTGATTTTTTTTCACATTTTTCTGGAAAATATTATATATATATATATAGTAAATATTTAGTAATAAAACGTCTCTATAAATCACAAAAAGTATTTTTTCTTTCAAGTTAAATGCTTTAGAAAAGAATAACAACATAAAATAATTTTGGCCGGGTAGATCGTCAAAAAAAACCCGTATTGTGAATCGTCATCATTCATTTATCAATTTTCAAAAAAGTGTCCACTACATATTCAAATGGAAGTATTTTTTTTCTCAATTACTCATTTTTGGTGGCAAGTTCGTACATTTTGAAAAAATTGTGAAACCATCATAATCACTAATTTTATTCTTCGTAGTTACCGGGGTTTCGTTGGAATCAAATAATCTCTAGAATTACTGCTTTGAAGGAATAAATCCAGTTAGGGGCCACCCTGTATGTATGTTTCCAGGGGGATGCGGGTGTTTTGTCCTGTTCGGTAGTAATCGGGATTCTCGGGGCTTAATTAATCTTGGAACGGATAAAGCAACCCTCTGGAATACTCCATGGTAGAAGAGAGCTGGAGAAAGAGAAAGTAAAAAGAAGAAGAAGGAGGAGAAGAAGAAGAAGAAGTGAAAGAGGAAGCTGTGACGGAAGAAAATTCCACGCTAAGAAAGTTCCTGAGAGGAGCTTGTACCTCCGGCTCGCACATCCGGTTCCACACACCAGTGTTGTAACGTAGTATACCGGAAGGGATCTGGACGTAATGAGAACAAAAAAGTCATCTGGCTGTATACATGTAGATGTTTATATAGAAGGGATTTTGCTCAGAGCCCCGTGACGTGATTTTGTCGAGGAGGTTCGGGACCGTTGCAAGATATCTTCCCTCAGCGCGATTCAATTAAGCGCGATGGCTATTTAATCTAGTAACCATCAGGTGCTTCCCTCAGCTAAGGCTGTATAACTTTATAGTGAGAATTATCTATACCCCCTTTAGTGCTTTTTTTTAGCCTCGTTGTCCTCCAGGAAAATGATAATACCTTGCTATCTTGATAGAAGATTCGGTGTCCTTAAAGTAACGGAGCAACGTAACGAGGATTTATGCGATCATTGTTGATTAATCGTATACCTCTGTCGTTAGTGCACCGACGATTATTTCTTGTCGTTGAGATAAGAATGGTTTTTTTTGTTGGCATTTGAGGGAAATCCAATTTTGGGCCCGGGAAAAGTCATTGTACAGTTTTTGTGTAGAAATATACTTTTGGGTAGAAATCAATTTGGCAGAATTAGGAATTGGTGATCGTTTTGGTGATTGAGCGTGGCCTGAGAATAATAATGGACTGATGGTTAGTGGACTTTGAGATTGGTTGAATTTTTTGAGAGATTCCAGAAGGTTTGAGTTATATTGAGGATTTGATTTGGAGGCTTGTCAGCGTGGAACTTCTGAAGGGTTGGCCACCTAAATTAACATCTTCCAATGATCGATTTTTTCGTGTTTTCTTGTAGCCAGTAGTTTAAAAAATATGGATATTCAATTTTATAACATAATTTACAAAAATAGGGGAGTTACAGCACTTTTAGTGAAAGAGCGTTAAGCTGTCGAATTTCATACAGCAGTTTTCTGGAAATCACTTTCGAACTGGTGTGGATAATTGATCGCCGATTTGGATTCGACAGGAAGATGGCAAATAAGTAAAAATTCCGTCAGACTGATACTTCGAGAGATCAACGTGGCTACGACTGATATCGTGGATACATCTGCGCCTACATCAATATCGACATCCGTCATAGCTATTTCCAACTGGGGTTGGGTCCGAATCAACGATCTAGGAAAATCAATCAACATTGGAACTGTTTCACCTAATACGGCACTAACTAAATGGACTTTGGCAAATCGTGATTATCCCTAAGGACATAGTAAAATTCTCTATTCTCCAATTTGATTTAGCACTGATTCCACTTCCCTGTTTTCAACCCAGCAAGCCATCCAGTGGCGGTTCTATTTTACGATTCAAATCAGCACGCGCAATTCGTACGGATCGTTGATGAAAACAGAGCATTCAATAGCCTTTGAAATCAACAGTTCATCCGATTTTCACTGCTATGGAAAATAATGGTCGGCACGAAAACTTACCATTTTAGGAGGCTTGAAATTCGAAGTCTCCATCAGCAATCGTCTGTTCTCCGATCTTTTGGTACCGATGAAAGAACACTCGGTACAACAACGGCTTCGCCAATCAGCACCGCGATAATAACACGGTATGATGATGTTCAAGTTCACGCTGTTACCTCTTACCGCGCTGGCAACGTTACCCGATGTGGACGAGTTTTTGCTGGACGGAGGTTGTTTTATAGGTTCCGTTGACCTTGGTCCTGGCCAAGCCCTGACTATACCTGTCCACCTGACCACTCCCCGCTCCTCCCGATCATCCATCCCTCCTCGAACACTTTCCGCACCTGGTGCTCTTGGTGTAACTGCCTCCGGCTGTTTCCTTCCAACTATGACGGCTCGGGTCACCGGATCATCACCCTTTCGCTTACCCCTTCGTTCCCTCGTTTACCCAGCCGTAAAACTCGTTACGGTGGCGTTCACCTTGCTCCACGGACACCGGAAGTACACGCGAGGGCCGACGAATTACGTCGAGATTGAGACGCGAGTGGCGAACACTATTTTCAGCGCGAAACAGTTTTGATGATGCTGATGACGATTGCAATGTTGAGGGTGATGGACAATGATGACGATAATGAAGATTCTGATGATTATTCTGATGATGGCAATGATGACGATGATTACGATGATGGCGTGTACCAGCTATGTGACCCAAGACTCATAATGGGCTGATAAGGGAGTAGATAAGAGTCCATTGATTTCCCAATGTTACAATGCCTACTAGAAAGCTCTCAGGTCATCCCATAATTGACCATCCTGACAGTCCCACATCCTGGAATCAACCTGGCAAACATATTCCCTAAAGGATCTGAAACTGATCAATACGCCAATGGCAATCCTACCATAGTGCAATAAAAAGAAACTCGTCAAAACCCGTATTAATAATCACAGTACCTCAAGTCCATGCCGTTAGCTTTCTTTTCGTAATCCAGTCCCATTATCCAAAAATAATCTGGAGCTTATTTAGCGCTTTACGGTTATGAGATTACCAGGAGGTTAGGAACGCGGTTGCCAAAGTACTCGAATAAATTAGGGATTTACAGACGGTAAATTGTAATCAGAGGTAGAATCAAGAGGAGATGAACGAAATGCAAAGCGTTGATGAGCGGAAAAGAGGGACAAAGGTGGAGCGAAAAGTTGACTGAGATGGGCGGAGGTGGAGGTGGAAGGGAACCAGAGGATGATGGAGACTGCGCTGGAAAGCGAAATTTACAGACTGAAAGAGACAAAATGCTAGAAACGAAGAGGGAAAGAGAGTGGAGAGAAGGATAGACTGACGACACAAGCGTACACAGGAGAACGATGGGGCGTTTAGATTGCACACCCCAGCCAGAAACTAGCTAAAGCAGGTAACCGAATTAGACTATGGGCAGGAAGTGGGAAACTCCGGAATTGCGCGGGGAATTCGTTGGAGGGCGTCACGGTTAGCGCCTCCAACAGTGTGCCGGCCGAGTCTCAACTATATACTGAATTCCATGCACCGCGAGACCAACGGCCGTAAACTTGGCCGGCCACATCGTTCTCTCGTTGCGAAAGGGTTTCAGCCCGTTGTTGCTAATGCATGTCCAAGCCAAATTTCTGACTTACGTTCGACCTCGGTCCATGTAAATATATTTGTCATTTTATATACTAGCTTTCACTCGTGGCTTCCTGGATCCCAAAATTACTCCTGAAATACTTTTGGTTCAATCAGGGTATTAGGGTTCTTTAAATGCGTTTTTTTCGAAACGACATTTTCTGAATTAGCCGACTTGATAACTCGTACAGTTTTCAATATTTTTCGATGATTTTTTTTTAATATTCGGAATCGTTTTCTTTATAGTCTGTCGAGCCGGATTTTTGAAATTTTGATTAGATAATTTTATAAAAATATTTAAGTGTGAATTTTTCGACGAAAAATCAACTTTTTTTTTTTAATTACCGTAAATTGTTCAATTTTTCGAATTTCAAAAATTAGCCTCGACAGACTATGACGACAGCATTATTTTATAATAATTTGTTTACATTTTTCAGATCCGTCAATATTTGGAGAAGAACTCGTGTCGACCATCTAGGAACTTTTTTTTTCGGTGCTTCAAAGAATATTATGTTTCATATGTCAATTTTTCAAAAACAAAATTGAAATAAATCTTTTCTTACTAAAAAATAATTTTTAGTAAGTTTACTTTAGTTTTAGTAAGTTTAGTAAGTTTACTTTTCTTACTAAAATAATCTTTTCTTACTTAACAGAGTAATAAACAATGTGTAATAATTTTTTTTAGCAATTTTTATTCCTATCCCTCCTTAAAAACAGTTCTACTTTTAGTGCGTTTTCGGTTCTGCTGGACGTATGTAAGGCCTTAAGCGGTATTGGGACGTATACGTCATTCTGAAATCATCGCTAATAAGTCGAGCTATAATTTCAGTTATTTCGTATGGAAAAAACCGTGGCCATTCTGTGACAAATGGATCTTTGAATTTTCACTTTTCAAACATTATTTTTCAAAATGCTGAAGTGTTAGATTTTTAATCTTTAAGCTAATGTTTTTAAAAGAATTTTCATGGGGATGTAACTTTACTAATGGCAGATGCCCTTTAAGCCCTTTAAGTTTTATATTTCTACTTTTTGCAGATTAGGCTGGACGTTGATGAGTGAGTTAATCAGGATTATGTCGTTAATGATGAGGCTGTTGATACAATATGGAAATGATATTTTGAGGCATTTTGCTCTACGTTTTGTTGGATATCGAGACATTCCTGCTGGCGAGATAATGGTCCTGGAATAAATGGAATTTTGAACAGCTGCCATTTGGGGAAAACAGTGGTCCGCTGGATGAGGTTTGAATAAACATGATTACATTTGTCCTGGACTGGCTTTGAATGTGTTGAAGTTCAGGCTAATATTGAGTATGGGGTTCACTGGCTACCTAAAGGTTCTCACAGTCAAACGTCTTCTACATTCCCTACCTCCAACTGTTCACATTTTGAGTATTTGCAAACAAAACGGTCCAAACTCCACAGCTTGCACAACCTGAATCAGGTAGACCCTGATAAATATTTACGTTCATGGAAGTTTCTGATTGGCAATGAAAACGGTAGAAATATCTTTTTAGGTGACGAGAAATGTTTTTTTTTAGATATTTTTGTTATTTCTTAGCTGCCAAGAGAACACTTTTTTTGCTATAAAATTTTGATGGTTTTTCAAAATGGTTCAATATTGGAAAGAAAAGTATAAACATTTGACCAATGTCGTCACAGATAAAGTTATTTTTTATTTTCTTTATTTTTTTAAATTTTCGATTGATCACCGGGTTTGATTTTATTTAAAATGATTTTATTTATTATTGTTGTTATTATTATCGTTATCTTTATTCTTATTGACTATTATTGTAGTGTTTTTACAATATCCTTTCGGAAAATTTATTGCGATCGCAAACCGTCACGCCTCTTCGCCTAAGGAGGAAAAGTGGTATTTCTCTCACCACGGAAATTCACCTCGAAATAAATCATACTCGGTAGGGGTGGTTTTTCGAATTTCTCGTAACGAGAAGGAACTGCTATTCTGATGGAATTTTTCAAGTGAAAAATACAATATGCAAGTGCAATATGAAACTGCAAAATGGATCCATCTCATTTATAAAGTGACTTGAGAAATCATTGATACGGAACCCAATAATGCAACCGAAAAAATAAGCTCTTTCGTAAATTTTTTTAATTCACTCAAATTCACACTTTTGGCTTAATTTAATATGAAGATTTACGTTTTAACATTAAAAGCGTCGTAACTCTGCGATTTCTAAAAAATTATGTAATATTTTTGGGTGCATTTATTTTTTATAGAAAATACTACGAGAAAAAATAATTAAATTGTATTTTCGAAACCGACACAATCTTCCGGCTAATTCAAACACAGCTCAAATTTTCAGTTGTTAATTCATTGTGAAACATTGATTCGGTACGATAATTTATCGATTTTAGTTTGATGACTGATAAGTGTGCCTTTAATTAAATTACGCTTCGTTGGTGGATGACTACGTGCATTGGCTCGAATGACCAAAATGTTCGAATAAACTGGGCATGATTCAGAAAGGATAATGATCAGTAATCAGTAAACGCTTACTCGGCGTGTCGATGAGCCAACATTGGGGTATGTTGCGGCAGCGTAACGAGCGTTGCGCAAATTTTCCTTCATTTTCAATTGGTCGAGTACACTCATCCGTAACTCTACCGATGCAATTATGACACGTATGCTAAGAGGTCGTAAGAAACGTGGAAAAGATTTCACCGATCCAGCACACTGGCCTCTTTATTGCACCATCTTTCTAAACAATCTTTCTTCACGCAATGTACCAACGAACAAAAAGAGATACAAGATTCTGAAATATCATTTCGTGATGATTATCATAGTTCTCTTCGTACGTGAAAACACACATAGTAAAATTTTAATCAAACGCTCGTAGCTTCCTGTTTCGGTTTTTTTAATGTTCTATGAGCTTCCTTTCAATTTTTACACTCCGAGAAAAACGATCATGGCAATGAGAAACTTTCTGTCCGTCGAGTTCGTCCTCCCCCACAGTCTTGGTTTTTACGTTTTTTATTTTTTACTATTTTTACAAAATTGTTCATAAAATTTCACGAAAAAATTTCTACGTTTTGGTATTTAATCAGGAACGAAAAAACGTTCCAAAATTCTATCCAAGATTCAAATTTGATGTCTGTTCTGATATTTTATTCCTGTTCAACTAAAGTAACCTGCAAACGAGTCAATCTCATTTTCAGCAATTTACATGAATTCTCTAATGAAGAAATATTAACTTTGGCTTACCAATTTAATAAATTAAGCAGAAGTCATAAGAAATTCAAAATCTACTAACTTTTTGGATAATTGTTGATAAGAATAATATTTTCTGAACGTATTTATTGAAATTGAAAATTGACACATTTTTTCGACCAATTTGAACAGATTTACATTTACTGAGAAAATCCCAGACGAGCACATACCTATATCGTCAAATTTGACTTCAAATATCATTAAAGTGAAAAATTAACATTTCCAAGTGTTAATTTATTATAATATTATTTATTTGTAAGGAAAAATAGCCCAAACCCAAAAAAACCCAATCGATACGATTTATACTTGTAAATCTACGATTATCCCATTTTGGACGACTTTTTGGACCAAGTAATGCTTCCACCTCAAAATAATGATTAAGCTGAATGAAATCAATTTGTTTGGGTTTGTTTGGGTTACGATTATCCCATTTATAACGACTTTTTGGCCCAATTAATTTCACCTGAAAAGTAATGATTTAGCAAAATGAAATCGATTTGTTAGGGATTGACTAATCTGTATTATTATTAATCACACGATATTCTGTCCGCCATTAAGATTGGACTGAATCAAGGATTCACTTTCGTTAGTTTTGTTGTTAATTTTGGATTTTCCGGGTTGAAAGTTCACGTATGTTGGGTAGGTGGGCAGGGGGTTAGGAAACGTCTTCAGGGGTGGGTTATTCTCTCTTGAAGAACTGCGAGCCACCGGAGGGTACCATTTTCGAATGACGATACGACCAGCCTGAAGAATGCCCAACAACCCGCGGAATATTCCGTGGAGGTACCTTCTCCAATTTTCCTTCCGTTCTCCGTTTCCCTCAGTCTTTTCTTTTGTACTCCAGCACTCCGTGTGAAGTTGCTCGGGATTTATGATGCTCCAGGGAAGCGCCAAACGGTCGAGACTAGCCGACCAACGAGGAGCAGGATTACCGTGAAATTTGCCGAGCGAATACTTGCTCTTTGGGGTAATATGGCTCATACTCTTCGATATACATATATATAAAATATGGTTGCACACGGGAGAGCTATTCATCGTTCTTAAGAATTTTTCTTAGCGCACTCTCGCTGGATTCTCAAGTCTCAATGATCGAAATAATTGTTCAAATAAAACGGCATTTTATTTGTACTACCCCTAAGAGGATCGTAAATACTTTGAGCAATAAATAAGGAAAATGCGAAATCGTTTAATTGATTTCTGTACAATTGATTTGAATTTTTTGTTTGGGTTTGTTTGGGTAAAAAAAAGCGTTCGTCTTGACCTTCACATTGGGATTTTCATATTAGGTAAAAGTCATCGATTTATTAATTATATTAAAAACGGTAGTAATTTTCACAAGTGGCATCTTTCGGTGTTGAAACAGTGATTCTCTCCAATGACAGACGAATAAACTTTCATAACAAAGTCTCTTTCTATTTCAGGAAAAACCAGCCTTCTTTGGTTTAAAGAAGCAATCCAAAAGCTACTTTATTTCTTGCGCAGATCCAAACAAACCCAAACAAACAGTACGAAAAATTCCCCCAGGTCATCGGCAAAGCTGATAGCTTCTATTCTCCAAGTAGCTTGGACTTCCACCTTCATTCGTCGTCCAGCTAACCTGTCCAGACTTGGAGCCCAAGCTCAAACGATTGTTTGGGTTTGTTTGGGTTCAAAAAAACGTATTCTGAGACTCTCAATATGCCTGAATAAACTCGGAGATCAGTCCAGAATCTGCAATCATCGAACATAGATCCCCAGATATACAAAGCAGGTTTCACTTGACTCTGGTCTGGATCCACGTGGCTAGAAGCTGAAACGTCAGAGGATGACCGCGACGAAGCAAAAGCCAATACGAACATGTCCAGAGTGGTGGAGGCATATCACTATGAGGAAGTTAGCCGAGTGATGGTTGGGACACGTGATAGCTGTTGTGGACGAGTAATCCATGAGTGTGTTCAGTTTACGTTTCGTGGTGTATGAGAGCTATGAGGGAAGGTTCCACCGTATTCACGACGGGGTTTAGACAACATGGAAGAGCTTGAGGTAGACGTTTAGGGAGGTTGAGAGATCGAGGGTGTTTCCTCATATTATACAACGCGTTTCGTTTACCACTGGGACCATCCAGTCTAGTAACCCAAACAGGTCCATCTTCTTCTCTCTATCTCTCTCTTTCTCCTGCGTTTCCAACTATCTCTCCAGCCACGTGCCTCATCGCAATAACGCATTGCATTACGTGACGTTAATCAAGCTGTGCTAGACATTACATGGTGGTTGTTGCCACTAGGTTACTACCGTACTCCTGTTCCATGAAACCTTCTCCTACCACCTCCACGCAATGTACTATTAATAATAATGCTTACGCAATGCCTAAATCTATTTATCAAGCTCTGGATAAACGGACCCCTGCACCAGGCAATTATCGCTTTAGCAAAGCGATTCCTTCCTACCCTGCTATCTCACTGATTCTCCTAGCTCTGTCTCTTTGCTGGAGATGCAATAAACAGCCGTAAGAGGATACGATTCCGAGTTCCAAGAGGCCAGAGATTAATCGAGTTAAGCGTCTGAATTCTCGGCGTTACGTCTGGTCGAATAACTCTACCGGCTTTCAAGTACAATGAAAATTCCATTGTCCAAAGTGTTACTTGTTGGCGTATATACTCGTTTGGTATGTTACTCGTGGATTATGGCACGGTCATAATTTCACCCTTGCGGTCTATATGTTGCAAGAGAATTCATCGTTGAACGAAATTTTCGGAAGGAACTCGTTAGCAACTTCGAATTCCTCTACCGACATCATTATGCTCGGATATTTGTAATCACCGAGTTGATAGAGCTTGCGAATGGGTGCTTACCTTCGTTTAGAATTTTTGAAATATTTTTTTCAAAAATATTGTTATAATAAGTTTATAAAATACAAGTAGTAAAAGTAGTGAAAGTAGTAAAAATAGTAAAAATAGTAAAAGTTTATGAAATAAAATAAGTTATATTCAAAAATATAACTTATTAATACGAGTCCACGGTTCAACCAGTTTTTTTTTAGGTATATTTCAAACCGAAATGGTGAAGGACATTGAATGGACCGTCAGGAAAAATTTGGTAGAAAATAGGGGTAGATTTTTAAGTCCAGAATATGTTGTAAATGTTCAGCTTTACAAAAAACTGATTTAATCATAAATTAACTCTTGAAAATATTAATTTTCAATTTAAGAAAATAATTAATTGAAATTAGACGATAATTGCTCAAAAAAATATTTCTAAATTCAATACATCAAATTTCAATAAATAATTCGTTGGCTTTTAGTTGGAATCTAATATACATACTTATACTAGATACTGGAAAAAGTATATTTCGGGACGCAATTCAGTGAACGTTTTCGTATATTATTGAAAGTTCGGACGAGCACGAAAAGAACATTTAACAGGTCGAAGGGCATCGTAAACCTTCGAGATGGAAGCTTAGGTCATGAGACATCCGTTTTGCATATTTCAGCCCGTAGGACCGTGAAGGATGGAAAAGCGTTTTCCAAGTTCTCGCTGGACACGAAGGCTAAAAAGCTTTATGCTGTGGGTGGCTCATCGATTATTCATAAACGTATCGGTCGGGAGTCGTGAACAAGCGGAAGTCTCGTGTACTCAGTGGCTTCTATATATCGCACAGAAGGCTATTACATGAGGACCGGGTAGGAAGGAGAGAGAGAAAGATAAAGGAAGACAAGAAGAGAGAGAGAGAGAGAGAAGGGAGCAAGAGGAAGGAGGATCGTGTGGACGAGGAGCCATAAGGGCTTTGCAGAAGTTTCTGAATGTCCGTTTATATGCTCCATAATTTACGGCCCTATTACGGCCAATCACACTATGTATACACAATAACCTCGACACATATAAACATGAAAGTTTTATATATATATAATAATAATAATATATATATATGTGTGGAATGATAATTTTAGGGAGTTTAGGGACCTCCTGGTCCTTAAACTCTCTAAAGCCTCGAAATCACCCCAAATTTCACTTTATCCCAAACTACGATGATTTCAATGACTTCGAAATCAACATTCAACAAAAATGAATATATTTTTGCTAAAGTTTTATCAACTAGCAATGTGGCGAAAAACTTTGTTAACGTAGATTTGAGTCACTTGAGGAGGATCAGATAGGAGAATTTTTCCTCATTTATTATTTGTAAATGTCATCACTTGTAAATCATTTTTAAACCCAAACAAACTCAAGTTTGGAGTTTAGGGACCTGCCTGGTCCTTAATTTAAATTCTTCATGATTATTTTAACTATTTATTGATAACTTTTAGAAATTACAATAATACAGTTTTTTAATTTTGAACTCATCGATGTGTCCATCTTGATTTTTAATGACAGCGTCACAAAGGAGTCGTCAAATAACAATAAGATGATAACGATTTTACCATAGATAAGTATTTTGTTATAAAAGACAATCCATGAAACCTAATAAATAATTTTTCTTTTTGAAAGCATTGTTTGTAACTTGAATAAAATGCAGGTGGCCAAATACTTTTGAATGGTCTTGTATACGTGCATAGAGCAGAATATTATTGTCTGATGAGACTATCTGATCAATAGGATGAATTGCCTGACCACAAGTGGATGTATCTACTGCCATGGAAATTTAATCTAGACGACAATGCGAACAGAGCTCCAAAGTGGACGTCAACCTCGTAATCCTGAACTTCCAGAGTAGACATTGATTGTTACGTGAACATAATAATATTGACACGATGAATTCCACGATCGTACTTCAAAGGTTGTGGTTGGGGATCTACAATTGTAATTCGTCGAGAATTATTGATGCAGAGTCCTGTAGAACGTAATGTACGATCATTATCCGCTATTGCCACCTACAGAAACCGTATGGCCTAGTAACAATGCCATTGGAGATGTCCTCGAAATTTCAACATTTGAGAGAAATATGCTAAATATTTGAATAGTTCTAATGTTGATAAAAGCTGCCAATGTTAAATAACGATTTGACACTCGTTCTAGAAATTTGACACCCCAGAGGTCAAAAAATCATCCGAAGAATTGAAAAATTATCCGAAGGATTAAAAAATCGTTCCAGGGTTTCGAAAATCGTCTCAGAGATTTAAGCATCGCCCCAGGTATGGAGAATCATCCTAAGGATTGGATACAATCGTTCCAGGGTTTGGAAAATTTTTTTAGGTATGAGAAAATCAAATGAGAGTTTGGATAATCGTCCCAGGGTCTGGAAAATTGTATTGAGGACTGGAAAATCCTACCAGGGACTGAAAAATCCTTCCAGGGATTGGAAAATTGCTTGAAGGATTGGAAAATTGCTTGAGGGGTTAGAAGGATTAATTATCTCAAACATTAGAAAAATTAGAAAATCACTGATGTAGTATTACTCTATGAAGAATAATCAATCCTCAAATGTCCTCAACTCGTCTTAAAAATTGGATACAATCGTCTCAGGGTTTGGAAAATTTTTTTAGGTATTAGGAAATCATCTCAGAGTTTGGATTATCGTTCCAGGGGCTGGAAAATCGAACTGAGGAGTGGAAAATCCTCCCAGGGACTTAAAATTGCTTGAGGGGTTGGAAAATCACTCCAGGGATTGGAAAATCACTCCAGGGATTGTAAAATCACTCCAGGGATTGTAAAATCACTCCAGGGATTGGAAAATCACTCCAGGGATTGGAAAATCACTTCAGGGATTGGAAAATCACTCCAGGGATTGGAAAATCACTTCAGGGATGGAAAAATCACTCCAGGGATTGGAAAATCACTCCAGGGATTGGAAGATCACTCCAGGGATTGGAAAATCACTCCAGGGATTGGAAAATCACTCCAGGGATTGGAAAATCACTCCAGGGATTGGAAAATCACTCCAGGGATTGGAA
>JAPYZJ010002908.1:0-19978 GCA_030522765.1 Ophioninae sp. B BG-2022a | reverse complement strand
TACCGGGCCCCCTCCTGCACACCCCCCCCTCCCCCTTTTTTTTTTTTTTTTTTTCGAAACGAGCGACCGGAGTGAGGGGAGAGGGCCCTCGAATTTTTTTCTCCTTTCGGGTCTCAGCCTCTTCTTCTTCTCTCATGACCTATAACCACACACGCATAGCCACACGTGCACTCGTCTCATCGAGCCCTCAGGAATCAGGGATGAAAGACGCAGGTGCTGCCGCCTACGAACCCCTCGCGAGATCCAATCTCAATGTCGTAATCTCAACGGCCACGACTCCCCTTCCGATCGCTTCTTTTCCTTGAAAAAAAAAAAAAAAAAAAAAAAAATTAGTTCGCCTCCGGGAACTCACTTTGCTCCAGGGAAAAGCCGATATTTTGAATAAAGGCGAATTACCAGAATGCTCAAAATCCCAAATTTTTATATTCCGAAACTACAAATTTTGGAAATTTGTGGCCTTGTTTGGGTTTGTTTCAAATCCAAACTCAAAGAAAATACAAATTTTGTAAGTTTTCGGGTATGTTTGGGTTTGTTTCGAATCCAAACCCAAACCCAAACAAACCCGAAAAATCACTGCGATTGAAAGTTTCGCAAATAAGAATTCACTCAACTCTTTAACCAGATTTTTGTCAAAAATCCAACCCAAACAAATATGAAAAGAATTTAACTAAAAAAAAAAAAAAAACGTTTTTGCAATTCATCGATGCAAGCTTCAGCGTCACAAATTTTTTTCGATATCTTCTCCTCCAAGAAAATTTGTAAATTCTCGCAACTTCGGTATAAAAACTTCGAATTTATACCCAGCCAGTAATTGACTACTAAATTCATTGGAATGCAGTTTCAATCGTGGTTTGCGCCATTCCGGTATGAAAATGATTTTCCAATGATCGAGGCTCAGGATGAAACGAAAGCTAAAAAAAAAACTCTAAAAAAAATACACATGTCTGGGCGTTCGGTGAACGTTCGGCGTCTTGGGGATGCCCACGTGGACGTCCAACCCTCAAAACCGGAAAAGTATTGGCCAACATAAATCTTGGAAAAGCTATTAAAAGTTTCGTACCGATTTTTCCATGAAAAAGTGAACCCTTTGTTTCCAGACAGTCCGAAAAAATAGACGAGATTTTTGAGTTGTCGATTACGAAAGAAATTTTTTTTTTTTTTTTAATTGAAAGAGGAAAATGTTGAAGCGAGGGCGACAAGACTTTTAAAGGCGTTGGAAGATTTTCCCACGACCACGGATGTGTTCAACCCCGATGAACCGTTATGGACGACCTGCGCGAGAAACGACGGTTAAGGGGGTGTTCGAGACTCTTTTCTACACATGTGGCTTGCAAAAAGAGTGCATGAAAAAAAACAAGATCATTGAAAAACAGAGTGCCCTTGTAAGACGAAAACTTTTTTTTTTAGCAGTGATCGATGGACGAGGGAGGGGATATTTTCAACAGACCGAAAAAATAAACGATGAATTTACGGGAAAAGTGTGTCATTAAAGGTCGTATATTTCGAAAAAAAGAGAAAAAAGCTGCTACAGTTTTGAGAATACTGGTGAGGGGACTTTTTCAAAATTTATTTTTTCAACACAAGAGGATTGGGGGAAAAGGTTGAGGGCTTTTCGTAACAATCGTTGGATAAAGAAAAATACCCTGTTTTTTTTTGTCTCAAAATAGATTTTTTTTTGGTTTTTTTTAGAATATTTTGAATAATATTAAAATAATTAAAGTTATATTAAAATAATAATATGCAATAATAATATGAAATTGTGGCCAAATTAAATGATCTAGTAAATAATAAAAACGATAACTTAAAAAAATACGAAAATAATGATATTCAAATTAAATTCAAATTCAAATAAAAATTCAGTGATATTCAATTAAAGCAATTAATTAAAAATAACAATTTAGTGTGAATAATATTCCATATTTTTGCAATCAAACTTCGTTTGTAAAATAATTTATTCAACGACGTAATCCCAGCCAACAAATTCTCAATTAAATTTTTTAAAAAATGTCTGCTTAACATTTACATGATATTTAATTGAAACCATTAAAAAAGTACAATAAAAAATTAAATAGCGTTACATATTTTTACTATTAAACTCCATTTGACTGAACAATTTTTTTCCTTCTCGTAAAAATAGCACCCAATAAATATCTAATTTAAAAAAAAAACTCTGTTTCACCAAATACGAACCAAATTTTGAAGAATTTTTTTAACAGAGGTTTTTTTGTTTTTTTGAACGTTTGTCCATGTCGGTTGGTCATGGACAAACGTTCTTGACGAAATACATCCCAGAGATGTTGAGTGTAGTCCCTGAAAAATTTTTTTTCTTCGTAGGACATTAAATTGGGGTCCAGAGGAAGGAGAGAGTGAGGGAGGACCTACGGGGTGTCTGTTTTCCACATGTGTCGCAAGAGTGAAAATAAAATTGAACAAAGACCTCCAAGGGTGAATGAGAAAGCCCTCGGCCAGTGGCACGTCCTCGTAAGTCCCATGTGGCCTCGACGTCGACTCCTCGCATAAAAATAGTCAAATCACGTGGCACGAATTGACTATGAATAGTTCGAGTAATTTTTCTTTTGATCCTCGCAAAAAAAACAATCCTGGACACGAATGGATACATAAAACGATAGAGCAAAATCAAAGACGTACGCCATCGAGCACGTGTGAACACAGCGTGCTTTCTGAAGATAAAAGACCACCGAATATCTCGAATTTTACTCTGAGCTGATCGCATAATTCATCGGAAAAGAAATTGAGCCAAAAAGAAGAGGTGAGGAGGAAACAAACTTTGAATTACCAGAAGGCTCAAAATACCAAATTTTAATATTCCGAAACTACAAATTTTGTAAATTTTTGGGCTTGTTTCGGTTTGTTTCAAATCAAAACCCAAACAAACCCAAACAAACCACAATTTTGTAAGTTTTTGGGTTTGTTTCAAATCAAAACCCAAACAATCCGAAACTCAAACAAGCTACAATTTTTGAGTTTTTGGGTTTGTTTCAAATCCAAACCCAAACAAACTACAAATTTTGTAAGTTTTTAATTTGTTTAAAATCCAAACCCAAACAAACTACAAATTTTGTAAGTTTTTTGGTTTGTTTTAAATTCAAACTCAAACAAACTACAAATTTTGTAAGTTTTTGGGTTTGTTTCAAATCCAAACCCAAACAACCTACATATTTTGTAAGTTTTTTGGTTTGTTTCAAATCCATACCCAAACAAAGTACACATTTTGTAAGTTTTTGAGTTCTTTCATATCCAAACCCAAACAAATTTTGTAAGTTTTTGGGTTCGTTTCAAACCCAAACCCAAACAAATTACAAATTTTGTTTGGGTTTGTTTGGGTTTGTTACAAATCAAGGGTTTAAAATCAAACTAACGAACCCGAAAAAACCCAAACAAATTTCATATCAATCAATCAATCAATCTAGATCTTGCTTCGGTTTAGAAATGTTTCAACGAAAACGACACAATTCCAACGGAGCGTTCGATCGATCGAGCTGGCGCCGTTTCCGTTCCGCAGGTACAGATCGACGCGTTCACTCCCGCGGCAAAATCCATCAACGACAACATCGCGGGATTGCCATTGCCACGAGAAGAAAAACGAAACGAAAAAAAAAAAAAAAAAAAAAAAAAGAAAAAAAAAAAAAAAAAAAAAAAAAAAAAAAAAAAAAAAAAAAAAAAAAAAAAAAACAGAAAAGCAAAAAACAGAAAAACATTGTGCACGTTGTAATGAAATGCCACGAACAAGCGTGTACGTGTACATCAGACGATTCGACCGAGTAAAGCGAGTCTCGCTACGGCTTGTTTTCCACAATTCTTCACTCAAGGTCTCGTTTTTTCATTTTATATTTATTTTCAAACACAATATTATATCACACCTGATAAAAACAGTACGAGAGATAACCGTTTTCGTTCGAAAATTTTTCTCGAAAAAAATAAAAATTATTTTGGAAAGGCGAGAGATTAAAAAAAAAAGCCCTCGAGAGATCGACGATTCGAGTATTCCGCATATCTCTCCTGTGACTTTCGCTTTTTATTATTATTATTATTATTATTACATAAAGAAATAAAACTGCGACGTTTTGTCGTAGCTTTATTCAATTTTGATTAATTGACTTTTATTAAATTCGATTTGTTCGTAGTTTTATTGAACAAATGAAATATTTATTAATGTTTCATTAAAGATAATACTTTTTGGTAGTATTAAACCAACCTCGATCGAATTGAATTAAATTGAATTAAATTAAATTAATTAAAAAATTTAATTGAATTGAATAAAAAAAATTAAAGAATTAAATTTAATTTAATTAAAAAAATTAAAGCATTTAATTAAATTTAATTTAAAAACTGAAAGAATTAAATTTAATTTAATTTAAAAAATGAAAGAATTTAATTAAATTGAATTTTTGAAATTAAAGAATTTAATTAAATTAAATAAAAAAAATTATTAAATTTAATTCAAACATTAAACGAATAAAAAAAATTTTTAAAAAAAGGAATCTTTGAATTTCCAGCGGACGTGCACCCTCGACTTTCAGAAAAATCGATCAGTCCTTAAAATAAAAGAGTAAGAAGAAAGTAGTTCTGTACTTCAATCCGTCGAAACGATTCGTTCGCATTTATCGAAGTAAATCAATTTCGATAAGACTTCGAATTTTTTTTGTCTCCATGTTTTTTTTTTCCTTCCGTCAATCCCTTTTGTGTGAGTTTATCAGGCGGTTCGTCGCGTCGCGTTCGTCATTCCATTCGAGTTTATTAAACCGAATGGCTGCTGTTAAGATTGCTCATGAGTACTGTGAGGAGTAACACGTGGAATTTTCCAGCGCTATCGGGGCTTGCTTATCGCGAATGCTGATGTTCTGCTTCGTACACTCGACGGAGCGGTTTTTCCCCTCCCCCCTCTTTTGCCCTCCGCAGCTATCTTTTTCTATCTCCCTCTCTCTTTCGTAATTTGTTTGCTCGCGATAGCTTCTTCGTTAAACGTTATTGCACATGTACATGTTTTTTTTTCTCTTTTTTTTTTCCTCTTTCGTTACCGAGTCACTCGTGTCTGCATCTTTTTTTTTTGTTCGCGTTTCGTGTTGTTTTTCTTATCGAGTGCGTGCCTACGTCGATGCAGATTTTCATACGGTGGAATTTATTATCTTCTCGTAGTATTACGAATAAAAATAGCAACAATAATTATAATAATGGCACACTCCGTTCCATTTTCTAATTGTTCGCAAAACACGGTTTATCATTATTAGTATTATTATTATGGTTTTACCATTACGATTATTATAAAAAACTGGAACAAATAATATTGATAATAATATTAATAAATAATTTTAATATAATTAATAAATAACAATTATTATAAATAATTGGAAAAAATAATATTGACAATAATAATAATAATAATAATAATAGGTATTATTATTATTATTAATTCTTTTTGATTTATTATAATTATTATTTATTTCCTCTTTTTTTTTGTTTGGGTTTCGAACAATTTCTCCAATTTTCGTACTCCATTAGGGCGAACGAAAAAAGAAAAAGCGTATATAAATTTCTTCGCGATACGCTCGCACTGCTTTCTCTCCCAGAGAAAGCTTTGTTTCCCTGATATTTTTTTTTTTTACGATTCCGAATGCCCGGGGCCTCGAAATCCTCCGAATTAGCTCGAGACTTCCATTTGGGAAAAAAACCATGTGGATGTTTAATGGGCTCGTTAAAACTCGATGGCTGTGTTTGGGGAACAAGCTTGACCGATCCATTGCCGATGATACGATTTTCACAAGGAAATAGACCGTCAATTATTTCTAAGCTGATATTAGAGAGGAAGAATTTTTTTTGCACCGGAAGTCCAAAACAATAGGGGGGATGAGGGGGAAATTTTAATTAATACAATTCGTTAAAAAAATAAAATTGAAAAATGAAAATTTCGGCTTTTGAAAATAATTGAATAACAATTGAAATTCGAGAATCCACCCCAGCCTAATCGATCGATGGTCCATCAAAGACCCAAACAATAGGGGAGGGGGAGTGCTTTTAATGAATAAAAATTGATAGAAAAAAAAATAAATAAAACTGAAAAATGAAAATTTCGGCACTTGAAAATAATTGAATAATAATTGAAATTCGAGAATCCACCCGAGCCCAATCGATCGATGGTCCATCAAAGACCCAAACAATAAGGAAGGGGGTAATTTTAATGAACGAAATTGCTAAAAAAAATGCAATTAAAAAATGAAAATTTCGGCGCTTGAAAATAATTGAATAAAATTTGAAATTCAAAAATCCTCCCGAGCTCAATATTCGATCTCCCTTAAAAAAAAAAATCTCCACGAAACCACGTATGGAGCCTATACATCCACGATCGTTATTTTTAATTAGCGTGTAACACGATGTGTTCGCGTCAATGGGAAATTGGCTTTTCCTCGAGTAGCGAGAAACTCGGGGGGGGATCTTCACTTTGGTAAAGATGGGGCCCATCTGTTTGTTGAGCGGGAGGGAACATATTGAAAGCCCTTTGAAAGCTCCGGAAGCCGACCAACCGTAAGGAACAAGCCCGAGCGATGAGTTTTAACCGCGTTTAAGAAAACGTTTCCCGGGTTTACCCTCAATTAGGCCCGTACACGTTCGAGGCTGCTGAAAAACTTTGTTTCAGGTCAATTTTAATTTATTTTATTTTTTCTGCGATTTTTAATTTATTTATAATAATAATAAATAATATCATAAAAATTAATATATAAATAAAATTACATACATAGATATATATAAATATAATAATATTATCTATATATAAAATAAATAAAATAGATGTAAAAAAATATTTTTTTTTAATGAAACAAAAATCATGAAAAAACGAAAAATTGAAAATGAAACCGCGATCTTTCTGAAAAAGAAAAGGCCAACTAACGAAATTCGATTTCGCGTGGATGTCTGTACATTTGAATATATAGTGTACACGACTGTGTAAATTAACAGACTCGCGGTAGACCGATGCGTTATCACAGAAGTGCGTGATAAGTAAGTAATCACGCGCGCATGCGTGGGTGCGTAAGTGTATCAATTTTTTTTCGTCGGGTGTTGACGCGTCTCGTCCAGCTGCGAGGCGAACCCGATCGTTTCGTAACGATCGCTTGATCTCGCAATTCTGATGAAATTTTCGTACGGGTGAAAAAAAAGTGGTAAAAAACCAAAAAAAAAGACAATGAAACGCGAAGGCTCGTACGACGACAATTTCGAATTACAATAACACGTTCGAGCGATTATCTACGATCGATCACGTTTTTTTTTTCATTGCGATGAAAAATTAATGTTCGATGGCTCGATTGGATTCCGAAGTTTTAGCCCAACTTCACGTGATAAACATCGATATTCTTGATGCAGTCGAGTGTAGAAAGAAAACGTATTTAGCACCGGAAAAAAATAACAAATTCAAAGGGCACGACGAAAAACAAAAATTATGTTTTTTTCTTCCCTCGTATTCGAAATATTGTTCGAGTTCTTACCAACTTTGTGATTGAAAATAATGGATTTCTTTTTACTGGACCCAGAAAATAATGGATTCCTTTGTACTGCACCCAGAAAATAATGGATTTCTTTTTACTACACCCAGAAAATAATGGATTTCTTTTTACTACACCCAGAAAATAATGAATTTCTTTTTACTACACCCGGAAAGTAATGGATTTATTTTTACTACACCCAGAAAATAATGAATTTCTTTTTACTACACCCAGAAAACAATGGATTTCTTTTTACTGGACCCAGAAAATAATGGATTCCTTTGTACTACACCCAGAAAACAATGCATTTTTTTTACTACGCCCAGAAAATAATGGATTTCTTTTTACTACGCCCAATATATAAATAAATAGTAATACCTATAGTAACCTGGCTCTAATCCTAACCCCTGCGGTAAACCACATTCGTTGGAAATCACTTTCGTCGATTCTTGGATTTTGCCGGTTTTTTTTTCTTTCGTTCATTGATTATTGTTCGATTCGGGATTTCACGCGAATATTGCTTTTCGAAGCTTGACTAATGACCCACGTTAACCCACGTTTCCAAATAAACGGGTTTCTAAATATTTATCATTTTGATTATTTTCGGGTAATTCGAGTACCTTTTTGCATTATGGGGACACATTAATTGGCTTGTAAGTGTTTGGCTTTTACGGAGAAGCTTTTATGAAAGCGGAAGAATGGGGAAAAAGGGATCGAGAGAGAGGATAAAGGTAGAGAAGGGCGAGAGGAGGAGGAGGAGGGGAGGGGGGGGGGGTGTGAAAAAGGGCGTTTGCCGTATGACCAACAATTTATTTTCATCCTCTCAGGCAGGTCTGCGTTTCGTTGCTTTCCGCTGTAGCATTACGAACGCACACACTCCGAGACTGGTCACTTCCGGTACGGAATTAGAAGCTTCAATAAAGCCTCGCGTTCCCTCTCGTCCCTTCTCGCAGTTCTTTTCCTCCTTGGGCATATAAACGCCTCCGCGTCGCAACCGACCCAGACATTATGTTTGACCAAGTGCACCACGAAAAGCCCTTTAGCCCTTTTGTACCCCGTGCTCTCTCACCCTAACTCCGATCGAGTGTTTCAATCCTGAGAAAACAATTTTTTCTATTTTTAAAAATTGTTTTTTTATTTTGCAACGTTTATATTTATTATTCCGTTTTCGTATTTGTTTATATTTTATTCAATTTTTTTTTCATTTTAATGTTCGATTATTTAAATACTCGTTTTTAATTTAAAATTTAATTTTTCAATACTTTTATAAAATTCAATTTTTAAATACTCGTTTTTAATTAAAAATTTTATTTTTCGATATTTTTATAAAATTCAATTTTTAAATACTCGTTTTTAATTAAAAATTTCATTTTTCGATACTTTTATCAAATTCAATTTTTCAATACTTTTATAAAATTCAATTTTTAAATACTCGTTTTTAATTAAAAATTTCATTTTTCGATACTTTTATAAAATTCAATTTTTTAATACTTTTATAAAATTCAATTTTTTAATACTTTTATAAAATTCAATTTTTCAATACTTTTATGAAATTCAATTTTTATATACTCGTTTTCACTCATCGTCGTTGTTTTTTATTGCTGTTATCTTTCTTTTTTAACTTTTCAATTTTTTCTTTTCGTTTTCGTTGGCTCTAATAATTGCACGATTTTACAGTCCAGCCTTTTTCATCTTAGTCGTGACGTTAAACCACGGGCGTTAATGCGTCATACAAAGTTCTCTCGTTGCAGCGTGACAATGCACTTTGTCGATCGCTGTCGAACGACGTCGATCTTGAATTGTAGGTTTCGATGACTGTGCGGGGAATAACGATTTTTAAAGAATTCGAGTCGCGTGACCGTTCTTACGATTGCTCCCTCACTCGACATTATCCAAAGTCTTCAAAGTGTCACTAACCGGATGTGAGCACATTTTGAGAATAATCCAAAAATCGATTGGTTCGATAATCATAAACCCTCAACTTATTTTTAATTTTTAATAATATTTTTTCCATAAAATAAAAAGCAAATCTAAAAAAAATCGTTAATTTTTCATTTTTATTAAATTAATTAATTTAATAATCATTTTTTTTCAATTTTAATATTATACTTTTAGTGATGTATATTTTTTTTCTTGAAATATTGAGCGTATCTAAAAAAAATCGTTGATTTTTTATTTTTATTAAATTAATTAATTTAATAATGAATTTTTTCAAATTTAATATTGTATTTTTAGTAATATATTTTTCACATGAAATATTGAGCAAATCTAAAAAAAAATCGTTTCAGATCAAAGATTGTTTATAAATTCTAGATTTTTTTTTTTTTTAAATAAAGTTTTCTACCCAACTTTATTAACGATTGGGCGAATAAATATGCAAGGGGTTTCTTGATAATTTTATCAATTCTTTCGAAATGAAGTTTTCTCAAAATCCCCTTAAATCCCCTTTTAAAAAATTTCCTAAAAGCCCCTTTTCTCTAACCCCTTAAATCGAGTATTTTTTATCTTGCTGTAATCGACGAATACCTACGGTACGTTTGGACGAGGCTTCGCCTCGTCTAACTCTAGCCCGCGTAGTGCATGTAGACACGACATTTACAACACAAAAGAGGAAAAGAAACGCGAAGGTGGGACAAACATCAGAAACGAGCGAGATACCCGCAGCTGTATGAGCACCTAAGTAAACTTGGAACATCCAATTAACGAGATATTGCCCGTTCACCTTTCCGCCTAAATTTTTCAACCGATAAAAACGATAATACTTTCTCCTGGGTGTTTCAATTTTTTGAACGTTTCTATAACCAATATAAAAGAGAGAGAGAGAGAGAGAGAGAGAGAGAGTCAAAGACGAATTTACTTGAAAATTAATTTCAATTTATTTGAAAATTTAATTAAGAAAACATGAAGTAAATTTAAGTGAATTTCATTGAAAAATAAGTAAATTAAGTACATTTAATATACCTACAATTATTTATCAAAATTGATCAAGCTTTACTTAAAATTCAATGAATTTTTTAGCAAATTTAATTAAGAAAAATGAAGTAAATTCATGGAAATTTAATTGAAAATGTAAGTAAATTAAGTAAATTGAATATAGATACCTATAATTATTTATCGAAATTTATCAAAATTTACTTAAAATTCAATGAATTTTTAAGCAAATTAAATTAAGAAAAATGAAGTAAATTCAAGTAAATTTAATTGAAAAATTTAAGTAAATTAAGTAAATGTAATATAAGTACCTATAATTATATATCGAAATTTATCAAAACTTACTCACAAATTAAATGAACTTTCCAGCAAATTTAATTTCAAAAAATGAAGTAAAAATTTAAGTAAATTCAATTAAAAAAGTAATTTAATCAAGTAAATTTAATATACCTATCATCACAGTAATTACATCACACAGTCGTCTTAAAGAACACAATACAGTATATCTCTCTCGAGGGCACAGGGAAACTGAAGAAAAAAACCCTCAGCAAAATAGACAAAATTTCGAAAAGATTTCGATCGAAGTATCTACACTTAAGTGTGACGATTCGAAACCGAGCGGTCACCGCTCCGAGTACTGGCCGCGTCTAGCGTTAACGAAGTACCAACATGGATGAAAATGAGCAAACTCCTCATCATCTCGCTATCTTATCAATCCCTATAGTCGAAGCTTAAAGATGAGAGTTCGTTCTCTTTTTTTTTTGTTTTTTTTTTCTATCACAAACACACGCTCGTATCATTTTATTCTTGCTTCTCGCTTCTTTTATTTTCTTCCCCCGCCCTCAACCCCCGACTCGTTGTTCCTCGCTTCCTCCGAAAAGGTCAAAGAACTCGAGATAAGAAGAGGCGAGAGAGTTTGAGCGCACTTTTAGTGGCCTTAAAAAGTCAAATGTAACGTCGTACACGACTCGCGAGAGATTGCATATACAGGGTGACCGAAAAGTCGACCTATTTTTTCAAAGAGGGTTATAGTAGAGGTCATTTGCAACAAAAAATGTCCCATAAACTGGGGGTCGAAAATTGACGGTTATTGAGATATTGATGTTTTTGTTCTCCAAAGAATTTCCTTTTGCCGAAAATAAAAAATTATGAAAAAAATTCGCTATTATAAACAACGATTTGATACTTTTCTGAGAGAGCAAGAGTTAGCGATTATTTCAAAACAAATTTTGCATCCAAATTTTACATAATCTGAAAATTAAAAAGCCAATTTTCGACCCACAGTTGATGGAACATTTTTTGTTGCAAATGACCTCTACTGTAAGCCCTTTGAAGGAACAGGTCGAATTTCCAGTCACCCTGTAGGTATGGGAGCGAACGAAACTCGAAAAACTGGTGGGAAGTGGCGAGGGGGGGAGGGGATACACGAACGGTGCGACTATGTACAGAGAAACGCTCGGTTTATGCACCAATATGTGGGTTAAGCCGTCCTTTACATATTTATCAATCGCTCGGGTTTTCTGAAATATATACGAGATTGGGAGACGCTCACCTTTTTCTATCCTTTTCAAACTGTTTTTTTTTTCACCATTTGCGATTGTTCGCGACTGGTCAGTTTGCACCGATGGAATTGCCTGGAAAAAGATGTTTTACAAGAAGAAACGATTTTAAAATAACGAAAACACTGCTGAAGTAAATAATTAATTTAAATGGATATATTATGGAAAAGATTTTTTACGAGAGTGATAGAAATGTTGATGAATTTCCGGTTGGAAAGTTAAAAAATAAATGGACGACCACTCCAAAAATGAAAAATAATTTGAAAAATAATCATCCGTAAAAAAATGTTTTTTTTTTTGTTTTTATAAATAATGTTGAATTCAGTATCCATTCGCCCCCTTAAGGGAGAAGAGAATATCAAGATCGTTGGAGCTCATGAATTTTCAAACAGGATTCGATCGGAACGATAATCGTGTGAAATATAAAAAAGTTTAAAAATAAAAAAAAATGGATGGCCGTTCCAAAAATCTTTTGAAAAAGACAGAAAAATAATCTTCCCTAAAAAAAATGGTTTTTTGTTGTTATAATTAATGTTGAATTCATTATTGTATCCATTCGCCCCCTTAAGGGAGAAAAGAATATCAAGATCGTTGGAGCTCGTGTGAAATATAAAAAAGTTTAAAAATAAAAAAAAATTGACGGCCACACCAAAAATCGTTCGAAAAAAATTTGAAAAATAATCATCCATAAAAAAAATGTTTTTTTGTCGTTATAATTAATTTTGAATTAATTATTGTATCCATTCGCCCCCTTAAGGGAGAATAGAAAATCAAGATCGTTGGAGCTCATGAATGCTCAAACAGGATTCGATCGGAACGATAATCGTGTCCAAGACTCGGGCTACGGAATAGCGGAAGTTAGCCGTCTTTTAAGATTTCCGGTAAGTACGACGGGGTGAATCGCCCGGATCGCGAAACACGATTTTGCGAGAGAGCACTAAATGCGCCAAGATTTACTGACGAAGAAAGAGAGAGAGAGAGAGAGAGAGAGATACTCGCGCGGAGCGGAGAAAGGGAAAGTCGATCTGGTGAAAGTCTCGCGGTATAACCGGAGAAAGAAAAATAGAAAGAAAAAGAAATAAAAAGTATCTTTCTCGTAAATATATACAGATATATATGGGCGCATGTGTGTAGGCGAGAGTGTAAGTGACGTATAGATCGTTCATAAGAAAGTTAATACACCGGGCCGCGTAAATTGAATCATTTTTTTTTTTCGTCGATGAAAAAAAAATTAATTTTGAAAATTAAAATGAAAATTAACAATTCCCTCGTTGAAAATTAATTTGAGAATTAATCATTCCCATTAATTTGAGAATTAACAATTCCCATTAATTTGAAAATTAATAATTTCCATTTATTTGAAAATTAATAATTCCCATTTATTTGAAAATTAATAATTCCCATTAATTTGAGAATTAATAATTCCCATTAATTTGAAAATTAATCATTCCCATTAATTTGAAAATTAATAATTCCCTCGTTGATTACTCATAAACTTGGCTTTATCGCCGATAGAATTATAAACCTAAATCCCAATTTTCATCTAAAACCCATTTTTCCTTTAAAAAACTAGTCTAGTCTTAAAAATCTGTTTTAATTCGAAAAACTTTTCTTTCAATCGTAAAACCGATTTTTTTACTTCAAAAAATCACTTTATACCAAAAATAACACTTTTCATTCAAAAATCCACTTCTTCTCCGAAAACAGTTATTTCTTTTATCTGGATATTTATATTTGTATGTAAAAATCCATTTTTGTATTTCAAAGTCAATTTTTCATTTAGAAATTAATTTTTTCATCTGAAAATTTATATTTCCCCCCAAAAAAATCATAATTGTGCTTTTTCATCGAATAGACAAGAGAGACAATCAAAATTCGTTAAATTTCCAATCCTCGCAGAGAAAAATATGTAATTGAGATATATGTACCCCCCACCCCCCTCTCCACCACTTTTAGTTATCACCACGGTGTATTGGAAATTTATACGTGTATTTTTTTTGACCGAGTCGCGATGTCACGAACAAGGTGTGACGCTCTCTCTCCCTCTCTCTCGCTCTCTCGTATCGGAGAAATATTGCGCAATCATGGTAGCCTCTTTATTATTATTTATTCCGAAATATAACCGCGAAATGTGAAAGTTCCGAGAGGACGGGCTAAACGAGGCGCCAGGCCCTCGTGAGCACGAAATAAACGTGCATGAATCATTATTCGTATATACGTGCATGGGTACCGAATACATACGTATTTCTACGGCCTAAGAGGATAAAGACGAGAGCGAGCGAAAGTGCAGCTCGGTCGTTCATTGTGCGAGCTCATTTTTTCTAATCTTTTTTTCGTTTTTATTTTTATTTTTTTTCCATAATTTTTCGAATCTTTTTTTCGTTTTTATTTTTATTTTTTATCGTTAATTTTTCGAATCTTTTTTTCGTTTTTATTTTTATTTTCTTCGTTATTTTTTCGAATCTTTTTTTCGTTTTTATTTTTATTTTTTTTCTACATCCCAAAAAAAATGTCGTTTTCTTCAAACGTCCTCGGATCGATCAGCGAATGAAAACCAAAAATTATATCAATATTGAACAATGCAACATTTTTATCCGATTTTTTTTAGCTAATATTCTTAAACAAAAGAAAAAAGTTCGAGTTTAAAAGTGATCATTTATTCCGTACAATAAAAATAAGAAAATTAAATCACCGCGAGAAAAAAAAATCGAAAAGATTTCTCAAAATGAATTTGCTCCGTTGAAAAATTTGGAGCGAGCGAAAAAAATTAAAAATCAAATGAGAACAAAAAATAAAAAACGATTGGAAACAATACAAAAAAAAAGTATAAAACGAAAAAAAAATGTGTTCATGCATGAAACGTGTGAACAAAAAAACAAAAAAAAAAAAGAATGCCAACGAAAAAAACGAAAAAAAAAAAAATGAAATCGATATCGCGTGTAACAAGTATCGATTGCCGTAAAATCAAGCACGCAAATTGCCCGAAAAAATTCAATGTTCGAAGTGAAAACGATCACCCGGGGAATCGCGCGATTCCCTCGTGGCTCGCGATCTTATCAGACAATAAAAAAAAAAATCCTTTGAGCCGAGCAATCGAAAAGCAGGAGATATATTTCGTTTTTTTTTCTCGCTTTGTAACCACCTTAATGATATGTATCGGGAGACTCGAAACATCGCGCCAGGTGAATTATAAATAAATAACTGTGGGCCGTGTATTTCGACTGGTAACGCCAAGTGCACGCGTTTTTTCGATTTCTTCTCTGCTTCATTATTATTTCTTTTTTTTTTTATTTCCCTTTTTAATCCTCGAAGAACGATTATCGACTCAATTTCGGGACGGCTTTCCTACGAGCTAATCGATCACCATCAATTTTTTTAAATACAAAATTAAACGCGAACGTTAAACGAAACGAGGAAGTGGGAGGAGGGGGAGGGTAAAATTTCCGTAAAAATTCCGTAAAATTTCCAACAAATTTTACGGAAACGCATCGTGACGATGAACACGTACTCTGGACATCGCTTTTAAGAGATAAATAAAAAAGAGTTGTCGTTAATTGTGCTCTCGGATGCAAACAGTTGAAAAGTATCGCCGTCGTTACGACGTTTGTTCCCGTTGTTGAGGATTCGCATTCTCGATGTTGATACAACTTTACACGTTTCTTTTTTTTTTTATCACTATGAAAATTATTTATTTTTATTTTCGTTATCGTTTCCGCTATGATTGTTGTCTGTTTGTTTGTTTATTTAAAAGATGTACAATGTACATTTTTAAATGTTTTATGGATTTAGAAATAAACAATGAAACATATAATGATTTATTAATTAGAAAATTTATATGATTATTTGTTGATTAAAAAATTTATATAATAATTTATTAATTAAAAAATTAATTTATGGGAACAAACCGTCGTTACGATGTTTGTTCACGTTGTGGAGGATTCGTATTCTCGATGTTGATATACCTTTACAAGTTTCTTTTTTTTTATCACTGTGAAAATTATTTATTTTTATTTTCGTTATTGTTTCCGCCATGATTATTGTCTATTTCTTTGTTTGTTTATTTAAAAGGTATACCATGTACATTTTTTTATGTTTTATGGATATAAAAATAAACAATGAAACATATAATTTATTAATTAAAAAATGTATTTAATAATTGATTAATTGAAAAATGTATATAATAACTCATTGCTTAAAAAATGTATATAATAATTTATTAATTAAAAAAATTTTACAATAATTTACTAATTAAAAAATTTATATAATAATTTATTAATGAAAAAATTAATTTATATAAACTTATACAATTTCTCTCTTTTTCGGATAATTCATTGTTTCGTTTTTGTCATTGATGTGGAAAAATGCTTTATTCCGTGCTGGAACTGAAAAGAGGGGGGAAGGGAGTTTATCATGAAAAAAAAAGTGAACAATAAGTTATCGCTGTGACGAGGCACCAATAGGCCAAACAGATCGAGCGATACGAAGGAAACAACTTTTTTTTATACCGTAGCCCCCGATCGCGTTGGAGATTCCGGTTTGTCGTGCTATTATGTTTATACGTTTGTGTATGAGTTTGTTTTTATCCCTCGCGTAGATCTCTAATACTTGACTCGACTTTGAAAAATTCTTGTCACGAAGTCGCAAACGGAAAGTGTTCCCGGTCCCTTCCAAACGGGGTCGGGTATGAAAACCCAAACTTCGAATGACCAGAAGGCTCAAAATTCTGAATTTGAATACACCAAAACTAGAAATTTCGTAAATTTTTGGGGTTTTTTGGGTTTGTGGAAAATCAAGGGTTTAAAATCAAACTAACGAACCCAAACAAACCCAAACAAACTTCCGGTCAATCGAAGTTCGAGTTTTCTACTCAACCCCTTCCAAACAAGCCCAAACAAACCCAAACAAACTAACGGAAAGTAAAAAATTAATTTACGCTTGATCAGCGATCCTTTCAAAAGCAGATTCTTAAATTTAGGTAGGACGTTTACTTTTCATTTTTCGACCTTTTATAAATCAAGAAATTTTTTTTTCAACAATTTTCAAAATCTTTAGGAAAAATGAAGAAATTTGATTTTTTCATAGTTTCAGAGTAAGATCCTGCCTTGAACCCAAACAAACCCAAACAAAAAATTAAGAAATTTGATTTTTTCATAGTTTCAAAGTAAGATCCTGCCTTGAACCCAAACAAACCCGAACAAAAAAATGCCTTGAATCAATAAAACGAAGTGTACCAAAAAATAAAAAGTTTTCAGTATCCAATGTTCGATGAGACAATCCATTCGTCCAGGCCTCTCGCAATTTTGGTTTACAGTCGCGAATTCGTGACACAATATCTATCGGTATACTTTGCGTACTTGGAGTGACGTGCTCTTTTGTGAAATCTGCGGCCAGCAATTTTCGTATTTACGGGCGATTCGCTTCAATCGTTTTCGCAATGACACTCGAAAGTTATGTTTCTTTTCGTTTTTTTTTTTTCTTTTTTTTGTGCGCCAAGTCGCGAGAGTAATTTACCTATATAACCGTGGTTATGCGAAATGTCGATGCGTGGAATCGTGGAAGACGATTCCCCAGATCCGAGCACACACTCACGTGTGTAAACTCTCGTGCATGGGAATGATCCAAGACGAGGCTGGCAAAACGTGGCTTTGGTACAAAGTGGACTTACATAATCCCCTGTCTTTAAATAATAATAAAAATCTGGATTTTTACACATTCCTATATTTATATAATTTTTATTTATAATATTTTCTTATTTTTTCTTTAATTTATTCATATATATATATATATGAATAAATTAAAGAAAAAATATGAAAATATATTTATGTATATTTTTTATTATCCACCAAAAAATATATAAATATAAGAATGTGTAAAAATATTTATATATTTTTTAAATTTATAATATTTTCATATTCTTTCCTGAATTTATATATATATACATAAAGAAATTTCAGAAAAAAATGAAAATATTATTAATTAAAAAAATATATAAATACCCTTTGCCTCTTTTTCGCGATTTTTCAAGTGGACTTTCCGGGAAAACTATTACCTAATTATATTTATCTCCATATCATAAAAGAAGCTCGATCTACGACCTTTTGAAATCTCATTATTTTTAAGATTCCGAAAAAGTGGCCGAGAAATTGAAAATTGTTTTTTTTTTTCCTTTTGAAAAGTATTAAAAGGGTCCATTTAATCGTAATTTTTCCGCTGATTACGAATATGTTCAAGTTTTTGCCGAAAGTATACAATTATACTCAGAACATGACAAAAAACGTTTCTAGAATATTTTGATTGAATTTTTGACATTGTTCCCTAGAAGAGTTCAAGGCGAACGAAATGGTAGATTTGTCGGGCAGGTATCGTTGGCCCCATATGTTTCAATTAAATAGACGACGTTAACAAAAAAAAAAAGCTTGCAGGCATACTTCTTATCAGTCGCTATCTAATCTGCATCAGCACACACGTATATGTCTATATACACCACAAAATAAATCGATCTATTTTTTTCCTCGAAATTTTTCCGATTCAGTAGTTACAGTAAGATAAAATTAATTATTTGTTCAAGTATAAACGCTATTTAAAAAAAAAAACCGAAAATTTTCGAGCTAATTCTTTTTTCCATCATTTTATTAATTCCTTTTCTTTAATTTCCTTTTTTTGTTTTCCCCCACTAAAACGCACAGAAAATCGAAACTTGAAAAGTAAAAAAAAAAAATGTTTGAACGAAACGAGAAAAAGTGATGATCTTTCCTGGCTGGCAATTAGTCATCGAACATTATTCAAATCGCGAATTGAATAATGTTCGCTGGTCTCTCGTAAACGTACTGCTAGGTATAACTTTGAATACTCGAATACTCTTTTCGCCAGCGTCTGTAAGACACATGCGACATTTCAATTCTACGACGTATAATAGCAACGCGACCAGAGACGGCCAAGTGTGCGACAGATGTATCGGATACGTAGTAACGTTATATATTTTTTCAGAAGTGTACAGAGAGCGAGTGAATGTGTTTGCTCATTGGAGAACGCCTGGGTAAGTATCGTAATAATTCGTTTTACCTACAATTATTGTATAAACTCCGAAAAAAAAGGTTAATTGTTACAATTGACCCTAATAGTTAATAATAATTCTATTATTAAAAATAATTGATTAATAATTAAGATTTATAGTAGAATCGACTAAAATCAATAATAGGTCCAGTAATTATTAACAGCAATCAATTTATAGTAATATATAAGTAATAGTTTGTAGAATAATTTATAAGTAATAATTTGTAAAATAATTTATAAGTAATAATACGTTTTCGCTACAATTATTGTATAAACTCCGAAAAAAAGGTTAATTGTAATAATTAACCCTAACAGTTAATAATAATTCTATTATTAAAAATAATTAATTAATCATTCAGATTTATAGTAGAATCAACTAAAATCAACAATAATTCCAGTATTTATTAATATAAATCAATCTCTAATACTTAGAATTAATATTATTTATCAAAATAAAGAATTTCTACCAACGACAATTTGACAATATAATAAGTAAATAATAATAATAATAATAATAATAATACCAATAAATTATAATTAATTTTTTTTTTTCAGCAAACAGAAGCCGTCGCGTCAATCCAGAAATCCATTTTTGGAAATCCATTATTGTATTCGCAATCGTCGATCGAGTGTACGCGACCGTTACTCGAACCGCGACGGATTCCCGTAATGAAAAAAAAGGGGGTCCACGGGACGTGGTGTAAAAGTGGCAGAGCCGCGGGTCCCGAGAAGGGGGTGGAAGGGGGAGAGCGCGGGAGAAAATAGAAAAAGCAAAAAAAAAAAAACGTTGGGAAATAAAATAACAGAAGTGAGATGACTCTCGCGAGAGTCTGTTGGGGTACAGAGACCCCGGGAGTAAAGGAGAAAAAAAATACTGGCCAGGGGCAGCGGAGAGGGGGGGGGGGGGGGGGGGGGGGGGGGGGGGGGGGGGGCCCGCGG